>JAQFJB010000014.1:3894722-3906398 GCA_029874875.1 Naso minor
TTCCATGAATCACAGAGTTGAGGCAGTGCAGTTGTAGGACATCAGGGGGGAAAACCAGAGGACATTTTCTCTGTAAAATATGACCCAGTTTTACTAAAATTGCTGTTTTGTGCAACATATTAAAAGTTACATATTGTTGCTTTACATATGCACAGTGAAACCCTTTGAAGGATGAGGCTGGAGATATTCTACACTTTTTTCTGTCAACAAATCCAATAAAAAGACCAAAACCAACAAAGAACTCATCCCACTGACAAAGCCTGATATTCCTCTGTGCCATAAACCACATAAATGAGTCACATTTACACTGACGTGTTCACTCATCACAGTGAACATGGGCACTGTAGTTTATCTTGACTCAGTCCCTCAAACACCAACCTGCTGTCATAAATACTCAGTAGAGCACTGAATGTTTGCGAAAATAGTGCACAGCAAATGCTCTGCTTGCTCCTGTTTGAGCTACATTTACTGAAACTACAGATCTCACTTAATTTTCTGAATATCTATAAATGAATGAAACAATACAGTACAATTGAAATAGTTGTTTTCAGTAGCCTACAGGTACCAATGAGCCACAGATGAGGAAGAAAAACTTGGTGAGTCTATTGTTGACTTTGGTCTTTAAGTAAAAATAGGGAATGACACCATTTTCAGCCCTGTAGTGCAGAGGATGTGTGATGTCTGTGATTTAATGTGTGAACCGTGCAGTCTTGGGCAGTTAGGGCAGGATCAGTGCGGGGGGGTTTAAATGTCACAACATGGTGTGAGGATGTGAAAAAACTCTGGTCCACATACCCGAGTCCAAGCTGCCTGCACACCACTTCAGCATCTTTGTCATCCCACTGGTCGTCGCAGACGGAGCCCCACCTTCCCGCGTGAAACACCTCCACACGACCTTCAAAGTCTTCCTCACCTCCGACCAATCGCAGTGGAGGACCACTGCCTGAGAGAGGATAGTAACTTACAATACACTTCACAGTAAACTCTTAATGAAAACCACTCTTTCATGAGATAAAAATAGCTCTCTCTGTGTCTCTCAGGTGTGTGGGAGAAATATTCAAGTCTGGTTGCCGTGACGTTGTGGAAGTCACACTGACCTTCCGGTGGTGCACACACCACTGCCGCCTCGTTTCCATGGCTACAGTCACCAGTGACGAACGTCCTGCTCCGGCATTCACTCAGACTGTTCTCATCGCCACGGCAACCGAGGCGCTCATAGTGGAAGAGGCCTGAGCCGGAGCCGAACTGCGAGTGCTGCAACGCTGTGCCAATGTCACTGTTAGAACAGAAAAATCACAGGTAAGAACGAGCTGTGGAGCATCAATACTGACTGAAAAGATGTGATTTTTCCTCTTGCCTCAGGCCCAGCTGCCTGCAGATCACACTGGCATCTCTGTCTGACCAGTGAGAGTCACACACTGCCCCCCACTGGCCGTTCAGATAGACCTCGACACGCCCACTGCCGGAGGTCGAGCTTCCAACCAGACGAGCTGCACCTAAAAATCCAGAGATAGATGAGAGGCGTTAAAGCACATAAATCACTTTGTTTTAAATAAGTGCTATAAATAAAGTTGTTTATTATTATGTTAAATGGTCCTGGATCATTCCATCCTGGTGGTTCACAGTCGTTACCCTGGTGACAGTCGCAGTAGGCCCATCCGATGGCTCCAGAGTTTTGTCTGAAGAAGCACCAGGGGTTGGACTCTCGGTCCGGGTTCCTGCAGTAGCTGTGGTCTCCCAGCCCTCGGCCCGGGTACTGCATGACATAGTCTGGAAACTCTGTCCATTTCAGACAGGGGGCGCCAGAGTCCGTCTGAGACACGGTGCCGTTGTAGTATCCCAACTCTGTGAATCCCTCAGAGCAGGACAGAGGCACTGCACGAAGAGCAGCAGGGAGGGAGGGAGAAAATGTTGAATAAGATGGAGGAACAAGATGTTTTGGATGAAAGGAGGAGGATTTGGGTCAAAGAGGACAATGTGAATAAAAGAGAGTGAAATGGGTGAAGTTGAGGGGAAGTCAAAGGAAAGAGGAGCGAAACTGCTCTTATTCAAGCCACATTATCCCCATGTCTGTATTTTATCTGCACATAACGGCTTATATGGATGACTCTCATACACTGCCACAGCAGGATCCTGCTTAAATGCTGATCCATGTTGGACTGGAGAAATTTCCATACCCTTGAACTGGCGTTACTTAACATGCTGGTGACTGGACATTTGCAGTAATCTTTGAGAGGGAGCAGTGTGTGAGTGAAGCTCACACAGCCTGAGAAAGAAACTGCTGACATCAAAGTGTGGCAAAATTAGGCCACACAACACAAAGCAGGTTACATATTGTAGCCTTTCAAAAACGACCATCATGTATTGATGAAAAAGAATTATGCTGCAGAACGTGACAAGCAGAGATTGTTCAGAGGGCTGCAGACATACTAACGCACTCAGAGGTGCGACACGCTTTGTTATATCTGCTTTTACATTTCTTTTTCAGACTTGACTGCATTTCTGGAGGGAAGCAGAGCCTCGGTGTCCTTGTTTAGAAGCTACCACAATGACGGTATGTGTGCATATTTTACCAAAAATTGGTTAAGTGTGAACCACACAGCCTAACAGCTAGAAATTCATGAAGTGTTGAAATGTTTAGTGAATGGCTGAAGGAGAGGGGATTTGACCGTCGTTATTTCTGACCAATGAAAGGACTGACAGCTCCCACATGGCTTTCGTTGACACATTTTGGTTTGCCTGCATTTTGCCTGTGTTAAACCAAACTGAATCAAGGGGAAAACGCAGAGTCCGCCAATTCATCAACTGATTTGGAACAGAGAAAACAACATATAGGTGTTAAATCATCCTGACATTTCACGAAAACACGGCTCTGATTCTGTGCTGTTACAGCTCTACCTGTAAACAGGATATTTTGAAATTTTGGTTGTGTTTTTTCAAATGTAAAATACGATATTTCACTTGTGATCTGTCAAAAAAATACATATCCCTTAAACCTTTAGATTTTTGATTTTCATATTAAAGCTCCCTTAGGACAGTTTTCAATTATCAGTAATTAAAGGGATTTGGCTTCAAGTGCAGAAACGTTTGAAGTTACAAGAGAAAGGTGTACTCTAGTTTTCCTCTAATTCTGTCACTCTCCCTCGTTTTCTTTCTGTCACTACTGGAACTTCTGCTGTTCCTCTGATCACCATTGCTGCTACTGAGTACCTTCTTTTTCTTCTTCCTCTCCGAAATCTTGATCTGCTGCTCTGACTTGTTCCTGGGCAAACAGTGGCAAACAGAAAATTCACAGTGCGTTCTCGGCTTGTAAGGAACCAATCTAAACACAGGTGATCGAATAATGTCTGCAAAAACTACACTATGCATTAAACATTTACTTAATGTTAAAAGTTAAAGCAAAGAAAGTTGTCTGCAGCCACTTTAATTACATAATAATTTCGCTTGATAAGTTGTTTCTTCTTTGATCCCTTCTTGTTGCCGTATTTTTATTCATCAACTTAAAAAACAAAACAAAACACCAAAACAAGGGGGGAAAAAAATCAATAGTGGCTGTTAAATTACTTGTTAAATTACTTGTAATGGAGTATATTTCCCCTGTGCTGTTGCGACTTTCTCCTGTGGATTTCATTTTCTCTGCATCCACTGAAGCTTTAAGGGTTTTTGAGGCCAAGCAGCTACTAAACTATGATTAATGACAGAGCTACTTCAGTAAGAAGCGACAGTCTTATCTCTGCGACACACACAGCTTGGCCATCCTGGAACATTATCTACACAGTGCAACCCTCGTGCCCACCTTGCACACTAACACACACACACACACACACACACACACACTCATAGATTTGTTGCATGGTGACTGACACAGAAACACACACTACAACACACACACACACAGGCACACACACATCACACTGGATCCAACTGGAAAGAGATAAGAGGAAAAGCAGATGGGGGACAACGGGAAATCAATCAGGCAAAAAATTGCACTGAACTAAAGCAAAAACACATCCTCAAACAGTAAATTATACATAACACACAGCACAAACACACTTAAAACACCTCACAAGTATCTAAACCTAAAAGCCTTCAGTCCCAAAAATGTGTCTGTCCCTTTAAGAGGCATCACAGGAAGAAAGTGAAACAAAAGTGTTTCCCTGTAAACGCCCGTGACCGCAGTACTCATTATTTCTCTTTCACAGAGCTGCCACACTACACGTAAGTAGTCTCTACTGAGTCACACTTTTAGCATGAAAGATAAGAAGGAAATTTATGTCGTGTGTAGGTTGTAGTTTCACCCTGCTCTCTGCTTTTTGAGCCTTTTGTTTAAAAAAAAAGGCTGCTTTGTCAAGCACCACAAAAACTTTTTAAGTTGAAGAAAAAATCTATCCACAAGGTCTGTTTGCTGAGCTTTCACATTACATGATATTTAGCAGCACGTTTAAGTTTACTTTTTTTTCCTCTTAATACTCCTACAAGAGTTCTCGGCCACGCTGGCAGAAGGTTGTGATTCAGCGTTGATTCATGACCTTGAGCAATTTTGTCAGCAGCAGAAAAAAAAAACCTCATTACAAATTTACTAACCTTTACTTTTATGAGCTTTTTTGTTGTTTTCATTATTTGAAAGCCAAGTTTCTCAAATAAGACAATAAAAAGATCCTGTAAGGAATTATGATAAGTAACTTTATGTAAGTATCACAAAATAAGATGGTATCTTAAAAATACCAAGAAAAAAAAACCTAAATCTAAATAATGACTTCCTTAGCTTAAAATAATAACTTAAAATTTTAGCATATCTCAAAACATTCTAGAAATACCTTAACTATCTCAAAAATAATGAGAAACTTCTATAAATTCTGAATAAATTATCTCAAAATCATAACTTCAAATCAAATGAGAGATGTTTTTTTAATTAATCTGATGATTATATAAGCTACTTTAGACTTTAGACTTTAGACAACTTTATTGATCCCATAAAAGGAAATTTTGTTTCACACCCATTACCTCATATAGAGGCATTGTGAGTGTGTGGCCGCACAGCGTGCGCCGCGCCGCCGAACTTGGTCAATTCTCAGTGATAAAATGTAAGAAAATATTGAAACTTTTAATGACAGTTTCTCACACCTCAAACCTACAACTATAAAGGACCATACCAGTGTTACATAAGCTCCACCCATTTTTTACCCAAATAGCTTTATCTATGAGTTATCATGCTTATTTACATTTTGTCCACATTCAGTAAACATAACAGAACCTGAAAATGTGTTGCAGTGCTAGTTAAAAAGAACGTCTGTGTCTGTGTGTGAGCATGAAAGGCAGCACTCGTAAGGAACTATTTTTCCAGGTGCAATAACTTTTGTTTACCCTCTTTCGACCAAATAAACACAGACAGTCTCTATAGAAGGGTGAGTTACCGATACCAAGCAACTTTCACATGTCCTACAGTATTTTTAAACCCTGTTTCAACATGAATGGCAGTGAATGGGCTTTAAAAATGCAGCCTGAGATCTACTGAAGTATACACATGGTCACATTTTAACAACATTTGTAGAAATTGGGGCAAACTCTTTTAAGTCTGACCAGCAATTCAAAACCCAAAGATCCATTTATTCGAAACTGACAACTAAGCGATTATCAAACAAATGCATATTTGTTTTCTGTTGGCTGGTAGATTAATTGACTAATTGTTTCAGCTCCAGAGAAGAAGAAAGGACAGACAAAAGGAAAAAACAATGCATGTTTTCATAGGCAATGTGTGTTTTTTAGAGGAGAAGAGTACAGAGCATTTGATTAAATGTACATCAGAACATCTTCAGCTCCATGAAACCTGGATAAACTCCATCTGTGTGGAGTGTGAACTCTGAATCTCAGGGTTGTGTAGCGTTCATGTTTACCTTAATTTGACTCTCATTTGTGTGTTTGTTTTCAGCAATGGCCTCCAGCAGCAGCAGTTTCTTGTCTGAGCAGCAGCTTCTTTGTCCCATCTGCCTGGACGTGTTAACTCGGCCAGTTTCCACGCCGTGTGGACACAACTTCTGTATGTCTTGTATCTCGACATACTGGGCCGACACACCAGTCTGCAAGTGTCCCTACTGTCAGGAAACATTTCAAAGGAGGCCAGATCTCAAGGTCAACACTTTCATTTCAGAGCTGGTGTCGCAGTTCAAGTTACTACAAGCAACAGATGCTTGCGTCTTGAGCTCAGACCAACAGCAGGCCAGCTGTGGCAGTCCAGTACTGTGTGATAGTTGTACTGACTCCCAGCAAGCGGCCGTCAAATCCTGTCTGGAGTGTCTGATGTCGTACTGCGATGTTCATCTACAGCCTCATCAAAAAGCTTCCGCACTGAAGAGTCACACACTGGTTGACCCCTTGGCAAGCCTGGAGGACAAGATCTGCAAGCAGCATCAAAAACTCCTGATACTGTTCTGCAGAAACGACAAGTCTCTGCTTTGTGACGTCTGTGCCAGTTCACAGCACACAAACCATAACCTTGTTCCTGTGCAGCAAGCGTACACAGAGGTCAGGGCTGTGCTGGAGGAGGCCGAGGCCAAAGTGCAGCAGTTGATCCAGGAAAGGATGCAGAAGGTCCAAGCCGTGAAGGAGTCGGTGAAACAAAGTGAGACAGACAGCAAAGATGCGATAGCAAAGAGCGTGCAAGAGTTGACGATGCTGGTCTCTGAGATTCAGAAAAGTCAGGCGGAGCTTGTAAAGGTTTTGGAAAAGAGACAAAAAGCAGCAGAAGAACAAGCAGATGAGTTTGTTAGCAGTATGAAGCACGAGATCGCGGCGCTGCAGATGGTGGCGATGAAGCTGGAGGAGCTGAAACAGACTAAGGACCAGTTTTCTTTGCTCCAGAGCATCAAAAACCAATCCCTCTATCCACATACGATGGACTTGTCAACGTTCAGTTTGAACAGACACACGGAGATTCATGATATCCGTGAATCTTTGTGCAGATCAGTGTCTCAACTGCGATTGCTGCTGAATAAAATGAACACAGACATTAAACAATTTTCCGAGGGCAAAGATGTGTCAAAAGGTCCGATCCTGAGATACATGCGGCAGTATGCAGAGGACGTGGTGCTCGATCCTGAGACAGCTCACTGTCAGCTCGTTATAGCTGAAAATAGGAAACAGCTGAGGTGGAACATGGATTCAAGAGTGTGGGGGAACCAGATCCCGAACCCGAAGCAGTTCACTCACCATCTTTCAGTTCTGGGAGAGAGAGGCTTCCTTTCATGCAAGTTTTATTTTGAGGTGTACGTGGGTGAAAAGACTGAGTGGTGTCTGGGCGTGGCCAAGGGGTCGATCCAGAGGGGAGGGGACCTTCTACGGAGTCCTCACATCGGACTCTGGGCCGTCTGGTTCCTAAAGGATAGGTTCGAAACCTACTGTTGTCCAAATGTGCCGGTGTACTTTGGAAAGGTGAAGAGGGTTGGAGTGTTCGTGGATTACAATGCGGGGCAAATTTCTTTCTGTGACGTACAGACAGCAACTCTTATTTACACGTTTACTGAGTGTGTCTTTACTGAGGCGCTGTATCCGTACTTTAATCCTTGTGATAATGAATTTGGTTCAAACTTGGAGCCGATGATCATTGTTCCTGTGAGTCGTATGGAGTGAGCAGAGGCGTCTGAGATACAGTTATTTTTGGGTTATTTGCAATCAAAATGATGTGTTTATCAATGTAGATGTTTTGGTAAAGTAGCCTGTTATAACCACAAAATATATCAGATAGTTAAAACTGAAGTAGGCTGTTTATTTTTGGTGTCAAAAAATAACCTTTAAGTACATTTTAATTAAGGTGGTCTGAAAGAACACTGGACTTCTGCTCCTCTCCTTTGATCTGTATTCAGGCTGTAGAAAATGAAAACAGTGACGGACTCTTGTCGGCCAGTCACAGGTTATCAGAGAGCGTGTGTTCCTATTGGCTTCTCCACGGTGCATTTCATGTTTTTCATTCGAGACGAGATGCATTATGCAATTTTTTGACAACCTGTGAGTGGGAACCATTTGACCTGGCACACATTTTGGCATCCATGAGTTGTTCTGGCAAAAGAAACGTCAAGTCCTTGAACCAGGACGGGTGAAAATCTAGAGTTCAAAAAACAAAGATATTGCTCCATCTTTACAGCTTATGACCTGAGGGCTTCACGTCATGAAAAAGTTTCATTGGGCTCTTTGACTTTTTCAGCCCTTCACGAACATTTTCTATGCACACAGTGTAAAGAGATGCAAAGGGCACAATGGCGACACTAGTGTAATTTTTCAAAATAAAAAAGAGAGAAGGAAACACACAGGTGGGCTTTCTTTTTCTTGTCAGTGTAGTTGCATTTAGGTTTATGATGAGTAACTGAATGAATAAATAAACATGCTTTGAAACTGTATGTGTGCTGAAATGCTTGTAAAAGTTTTATAGCCGTCTTGATGAAATTTTAATAAAGTTTAAAAAAGCGTTACGTAACTGAGCCAGGCAATATTCTCACTGAGTGTATCTCTGTCACATCCATCATGTCTCATCAGTAAAAGCAGAGCAGCTTAAAATGAATATTTCTTTTTTCTTTGTATCTCTTGCTTTCATCTTTAAATTTCCGCTACTTTTAAATTTCAGTACTTCCTTCCTCTCGTCCTTTATGTCTCATTCAAGTTGTTTCATTATCTCGACACCCCCAGCGTTAAGACACACACACAACACTCGCTGCTAACACCCTCCTCATTGCCACGACAACGATACTCTGCCCATCGCCATGGGAACACTCAGTCTCCCTGCTACCATAATCCATTTCCCAGCCACAATGAGTATTTGACACGGTTCACACTCGGAGGCTTGCTGTATGGGGGGTGGGTGTGCAGCATCTTCTGCACAAAACACACACATCGAAATAAATATTTGATAAAATTGCTTTGAAGTTTTTTAGTATTTAACCTAGTTTTGATACAAATTGCTGCAACAAAGGAGAGCTGGAGGAAACATTGCAACAGACAAGCATTTTGTGCAATATTTGCAAAATTCTGGTCATGAAAAGCTGCTTGCGTTAATTATTTTTTAAGGAGCCTTGAGGTGGCTTCTACATGATTTGGTGTGTAGCTGATTTTGCAGATAGATGAGAAGTGTGTTTTTAATTACAAATATTTTTCACTTGTCTGTCAATGTGTGCATGGCTGTAAAAGCTCGGATCTTCAGCACTGAAAATGAGAAGTAAGCATTCCTTGCCCCACCCCCCATCATGGCCTCCACTCCTGCTCGCAGGGATGTGGAGAAAAAAGGAAAATTAAATGCGGAGGGGTGCAGGCCGCAGGGAAGAGGAGAGTTATGACTGGAGAGTGTGGGAGCAGGGCTGAGGCGAGTGGATAAAAGAAAGAGGAGACGTCAACAGAGGGGTCTCATGACTGTCTGAGTCAGAATGTGGGTTAAACCAAAGGGAAAGACACAGATAGAGCAGATGGGAAGAGATGGAGTGGGAGGAAGAGGAGGCAGGCTGGAGAAAAGCTCGATTTAAGTGCACAGACAGGAGCATCGCCTCCCACTTACCTGAGTTCTGCACCTCGTTTAAGTAACTGTCCTCAGCCACCACCTGCAGACGGGAGGAGAGAAGAATTTCAGCTGATAATCTCAGCATTCTGCCTGTTTTTGTGACAAGATTTTACTGAAGTTTGATGGAAAATTACGCCTGAGGCCCCGGGAGAAAAGATCGAAGCATTATCGTCGAGATGTTTAAATATGGAGAGACATAAGGTCTCAGTATTAGTGAGATTTAATGATGCATTAATAAATGTAAGTAATGATTTGTTAAACAATGTTGGTGATCACACGCTGCAATCTAGGGTCTGACTGATACAGGATTTTATTTGGGGGCTTCATTCTTGTATGCGTGGTATATATCTAAAATAAAAATAAATAAATAAATAACTCAACAGAACAAACATAACAGCTAATGTAAGTGTTCACTGATCTGCCACCACTATGGTCAAGGGTTGACTAGATTCAGGCTACTAAGACTGATATGGGATTTCAGGGACTGATGCTTACACCATTGATCGGTAGTAAGAAAATTCTGATATCCGCTGTATATCGGCTGATATTGTACATATACATATAATATCTACTGAATGTGATCATCAAATACTTGTGACAAAGACATGTCATGGAGGCAGGATATCTTACATCTTAACAAACTTTATTCCAAACTTTGGAGCATTGAAAAGTAAACATGACACTTTTTAGTTTAATAAATAATGAGCCACAAGCTATGTAATTAAACCATTTTAAATCACTAGTCTAAGAATTTTCCCACCTTAAAAACAGTTTTAATATTGGTGCATATTGCTGAACCATATGCCTTCACATCATATATCTATGAAGGCCCAATATCGGTGGATAATATTGGCCAACCGATATATCTGTCGGGCTCTACTAAAGGTTTTGGGAGAGTTTGTGCTCATGGCTTAAAGAAGCCAACATTAATACTGTGGTTGCAAAGAACACTAAAACAGGTTTTGCAACATTTTCACCATTGCTTTCACAGACATCAATTTCTACTAAAACATCAACAAGTCATCCACATCTTGAAAACATGATCAGTGCTGTGGTTTGTCTGGTGAGGTGGGTCCAACACCTTCTCATCCCACATTGTCAAATATCACAGCTTCTGTCACGCTTCACTTTAGCATCTTTGTGCGACACGTAAAGCCTCCCTGCCATAAAGTCTTTCTAATGATTTACATTGTTAAACAAATGCAGTTTGGCTTGATTTTGTCTCAGAAAGTAATTGGTTTGGTTATGAAAGATCTACACGTGGCTATCTTTGTGAAACCAATGCAGATATGTTTAAATTAGAGTTTGTTGAAAGATACAGACGAGTCCCTTTTGTATTTGAACGACATGCCATGGGCCCTAATGAAAGTGTCACAATTTGAAGAGCTGCGAATCAGTTTAGGCTGACTGGTCTCCTTGAGGGCATTTTGTAACTGCAACCACATTCTGATAAAATATGCACATATCAACCCAATGTGATCCCACTAATTTAATGGCCACTTAAAGGAATGAATATGACTCATTCTTGTACAAACAGTACAGTCATAATTTCAGCGCATTTTGGCAGGATTCCGCTTCAGCTTCGTTGAAGATGTTCAGCGCTCTGTACGAGGAGAGCAAAGACAAGTCTGTGATGTCGAGAGCTTAAAAAAACTTAAAATCAAGAGTTTTCTCACAATTTCCACACATTTGTGTTTGAGTTTATTCATTAAAAGGCAAAAAACCCAAGTCAAAGAAAAAAAATATAACAGGTATAACAAGGATCCAACATATCAATGTCGGCCTATCGCAAATATATCGGTACCAATATATATATTCCCCGATATGCGCTGGTATTAAAGGAGAAGTTTGGTTTTTTACACATTGAGCATAAACGAGCATTACTCATGGAGCATTGATTACAATAAGGATATTTACAATCATGTGTGATGTTCTACAGCGTTATCATGACAGCCGACGCAGTCCTGAGAGCTGGAGCTCGTTGCTGGTGTCACCACTAGCTGAAAACAAAGGAGGAGCATGTGCACTCAGGCAATCTGTCATAAAATACAATAAATGCTCATTTTAAAAAATGTGAAACTCGCCGAATATTTAGTGGTGTCCTCTCATGTACCAACACTAAAACATTAAGCACGAAA
>JAQFJB010000014.1:4010560-4023607 GCA_029874875.1 Naso minor
AAGACACTATTTGTTTTGTCGAGTTTTGAAATTATTCATCAGTCTGCCTTTTCCATCCCTCTTTTCTGACGTGACACTAAGCGAAAGAGAGAAAAACAAAACAGCAGAAATGAGTCAATTACATGACAGAATGTGGTTTACCGGTTTCTTGGAGTCATCGACTTCTCTGATACTCAGATTTTCCAGTGGAATAATTCCTCTGGGTTCTTTATCCTTGTAAAAAGTAAAGAGAGAAAACAAATCACATGAGGGCCGTCTGAATACTTACAGTAAGCCTACATACAGTACTTGTTTTGTACTATAGCCAAATATTAACTACTTACAGTTGTGTATTCAAAGTAGTAGAGGCAGTTATCTGTGAGAATAAACCAGCGTCTCTTCCACGTCTTCACTCGTCCACCTGAGAAGAGATTACAGATGAGCTGTGACATCTGTAAATGTAATTGTTGGACTTCATATGATGACAGCAACACTGCAGCACAGCAATGGCACAGATCAGCAGGTTAAATTTAGAAAACTGATTGCAAAGACAGAAGCTGACTGTAAAACATGTCCAGCAGTTAGAAACAGATGTGAAACTTTATCACTTTTCACATCAGGGCTTAACAGCAAACAGCGAAGCGTGACATTAGATTAAAGATTCTTTATTCTGAATCAGATGTGTGATGTGAGGGTGAACGCACACAGCCAGTGGAAGTAAATAGACAGGGAGGTGGGGGGGAGCAGCTAAGAAGCAAAGCAGTGCATTAAGTCTGGGGAGGGAGAGGTGGGTACATACCTCCTGCAGTCAAAACCCATGAAACACAAACAAACAAAAAAAACAATGTCAACAAAAGAGGATAACACAAAAATACTTGAGTTTCAGCACAAGCTCGTCGTCCTCATGTTAAAGGTAATTACAGGTCCAAACCACTAGAGGGCCCTCCAGCTCACAGTGACTAACAACAGAATGGACTGATCCAACTGAATGAATTACATTGAAATAAACTGTTTCACAGCACGCAGATGAACATACCGAGTTTCAGCAGCCATCCTTCTCTGTCGGGGTTAAAGAAGGTGTGTGTGAGGTCGTTCCCATCATCCTCTGGGATCTTAAATGGTTCATTCTTAATGCTGTCATACAGGTTCTGCACAGATAAAATGTTAAAACATAAGTTATCGTGTCGCATATGAAGGTGAATACGGGCGGGATATTTGTCCCATATAGAGAAAACAGAAAGAAGGTGATGCGATTTGAGATGTTTTTGTGTTGCTTAAATTGAAACTTTGAGTAGTTCTAGGAAAATGAACTTCTCGCACCCTGAGCAGCTCCTCCGGCAGGTCTCCTCCATCATTGATGCCTCTGTTCATTGCTGTGAATCTCTGGACGGAGGGTTTGTCCTTTACATTGGGGTTGTGTAGACTGGTGTTCAACATTATCACAGCAAAGGACAATACGTAACAGGTATCTGTAAAACAGACAAAGTATGCGTGTGACAACTAAATCAACATTTTAAATTTTCTTAAGGAAAATCTTTTTCAATGCTATCAGCCGATTTTAGTGATTTAAATTGTTGACGTGACGTTTGAAGATAAATACCAAGACAGAAACACGCAACAACTGCTTTAAAAATTGCTTTTAACATAGAAGGAAATACATTTGACTGGTTTGTGTTTTTGTTTCATCCTTAACACAATGTGGCCAGTAAATATACTGTCAAAAAGACTTTTTAGAGAATAACTGATTTACTTCTGACCATTAACGTCAATGAACATCAACTTGTGTACTAAATTCTGTTTCTTTGACCCTTTGTTCCGGTTGACATGACACTGATGTCTCCTCAACACACACACATTTGTACCTGTGCTCTGAAACACTCCAGGGTTACAGCGGCAGTATCTCAGGGCGAACGCCTCCATCATGCGGTCGATCTTCTGAGCCTCGCCGGGCAGTCTGAAGCTCCACAGGAACTGCCTGAGAGCTTGAACCAGGTTCAAGTCGGTGAACTCGTGTAACTCCAGGAAGGCGTGCAGAACCTCGATGTTGAAGTCATCTCTGCACGACACACAATCCCACACGCACACCCACAAGGGGGGGGAGTGAACACAACAAAGACAGGATTAAGAACTGATGTAACTCTGTTTAGCTCACTGAGTTGGCATCTGACAAATCAGATGACTGAAATGGATGATCTTTAAAAACTGCCAATGCACCATAAAAGGTTCTCTGGTTCTTTTATCATAACTTCTGATGAGGAATAGTTGTAGTAGAAGAAACACATTCATCACATTCGTTTCATTTTAAGGGTCCTGGTGTCGTTTGTGACAGGGAGTTGGCAGAAACATTGTTAGCAACACGTACCGTTCCCCGAGGTAGTCGCCAATAGCCGTCTTATTAAGCCCCTCCCCCTTGTAGAGAAACTTGGCAATGTCCTCACTGGTGTTTTTCAGGAGGGAGCTGTCAATCAAGAAGCGAATTCCCTGAGGTAGAAAAAAAATCATACATTAGTCTGAAACACAAATACAGTCACGTCAACACGCGTGAGAAAGCAGTTTTGCTCCAGTGACATGCAAACAAGGTGGCAGTTTCATCGCAGCCTTAACATTTATCTGAAAACAAAACCACAACTGTTTTGAGTTGCTTTTAAGACAAAAAACTGTCTTGAGGTTGCAGCTTTTTCTATGACAATCTGCTCCTTTTCTGTTTTATCATCCCTGTAAACTGAATATCTATGGGATTTGGGCTGTTCATAGGAGGAGGATGAGACGAGAAAATAGTAAACACATTGATCAACAATGAAAATAATTGTGAGCTGGAGCCAATCACTGATGCGCAAAGGATGGAAAAGTCTGACATTTATTTATTCTCACCTTCTTGGGGTCCATGTTGAACTTCTTTCGGCCCATGGCCATCTGTTTATTCCTCTGCATGCTTTTCCTACAAACAGATAAAAAGGAACAGAGGCTCAACAATTGATGTGCAAACGAAATGTCACTATGTTTTAAATCACCACAACACCACTAATTATGAGAACGCTTGTTGATAAATACTCTAAGTTATTAATCAAGCAAAAATGCAGAACATTCACCAGTTTCTTAAATGTGAGGGCTGGCTGCTTTCTCTGTTTTGTTATCATTGTAAACTGAATATCTTCAAGGGTAGAGATTCATTCCAACCTTATGGCCGATATCACATCCCACAACCTCCACCAGCAGAGGAAGATGAAGCTTTTAATATTTCTAAAAGCTCTCAGAATAGCTTAGTAACTGTGCAGTGTTTATAGAATATTTACCACTGAATATATTTAGATTTTAAACTTTTGGTCAGACAAGATAAGCAATCTTAAGGCTTTAACGCTAACAGATTGTTTAGATCCTTTGTTACAGTGGAGTCAGTTCTTTGTGTCGTATTTTTCTGGTTACTTTTCTGTCTTTCCCCACGAATGCATTTCCATTAGAACAAAGGCTGAGTGGACCAGAGCTGCCCACACACAAGCACAGGAACGGTTGTTGAGAGATACTTTACCTCTCCTCAGTCAGACCCAGGCTTTCAATCTCATTGGTCACCTCTGCTATCTCATCCTTCAGCCTCTGAGAGCAGACAGACAGAGAGAGGAGAAGAGTTAACAACAGACGTGTATTGTACATGTGATGTTTGAATGACGTCTGACCCTTCTGAAGAAGCTTTGATCCATCTGACAGTACAACATATTACACATGATCATCTGTTCCAGCTACATCTCACTGACCAACACATTCCAAACAGGCACTTCTTACTGACGAGATGACCCAGAAAACCCCCTAAAAGTGCAGGTGTGATTCATGCTCTCTCAGACAGACTCATTCTTCCTCTCGGCAGGAGTTATGTGGAACAGCCGCCCTCTGCAGAAAATCCTCTCTGGGAGCAGTAGCACCTGTTCTGGGGTCAGAGCCGACCACTCTTCCCCTGCTTCCCTCTCCCCTGTGCTGACCCAGATTTATCAGCCTGCTCCCCCCGTGACTCCCTCCCGGGTCACTTAAAGAGAGTCACAAGGGTGGGGAGACGGGAATATGCAGGATCAAAGACTCCACTGGCTTAGTGGAGCTGCTCAGAGGTTATGGGAGGAAAGAACAGAGGAGAGAAACAGATGGAGAAACACTGAGGCCAGCAGAAACGATAATGAACTAATTATAGGAGAAAGAGAAGCAGAGGAGGCCGGCGTCTCAGATTAGAGCTAGAATCATCTACAGCTCTCAATATGAGCGTGTGTGTGGATCTGTGTTATAAACAGGTAACCAAAGTAAATAACTTTACTTGTCTGGATTCCTCCCTGTGCGTTTCCATGGTTACAACCCCTACAAACGAGCAGCATCCTCTGTCTCCATTGCCAGAATATTTCATGGCTCATTACCCATCAGCCCCCAGGGCAGGACAGGGCAGGGCTCAGAGGAGAGAAGCAGCGAACGAGAGTTGACCTCGGTAATAAACTCCATCAATCTATTCGCGCTGTGCCGTTGCCGAAGGTCATGTTTGTGTTTTTCTTTGTTTGTTATTTTCTTTGTGTGTGTTTTGCATGTCCATCCCGCTGACTGAGGGCTTACGATTGAGTTTAGTAGCATTTCATCAAATCTGAATCCTTTCAAATCCCATATTGAATCTTTTTGCGTTTTATTTTATTCACTATTACACCTGTACCATCGTTTAATTAATAATATGGCATAAAAATAATTATGCATGAACAATACACACATTGACTGTACAAGGAAACTGGAAATTTTGTTTGTAAAATGTTTTTGTTTTTTGTTTTGTGTTTCTGTAATGTTGTGATTGTATTTACCTTTTAGGTTTTATTTTTCTAGAACATTTTTTCTCATGAGAACAAGGTCAGCTTTTCCTACCGTCTTACAAAACAAATGTACTCAGATAAAGAGCTGAAACAGACTGTTACACTAATTTTTTTGAAGGTTGTAGGAGAAACTAAAAGTGACCCTGGACCCCTGAGCACAGCAAGCCGAAGGCCACACACGCACACACACACATATGTCTACCATGTCCACCCCCCTCGCACACATGCACCTCACACAAAGAGGATCATCTATCGTGAATGCGTACAGTAACGCTCTGGTGGTCATATGCCTTTACACCCCCACCCACACATATCTCCACACACACCACCCGAGGCACACTGGTCTAGACATGAAGGTACAAATCTACTCAAGGACGCGAAGAGGAGAAAGAACGACCTGAACAACGTGATGTTCAGACAAAGAAGAAAAAAATGGAGAGCGGTTTTATCATTCCTGCAGTTCCCTGAAATAATTCAATGATTTGAAGAACAGGCTGCCGCGTCGACTGTCTTACAATCTTCATCTGGTGCCCATATGAACACTGAAAAAAGTTTTGCTTAATGTGATTATTCCTTCTGTTCATACTGACAAATAAAGATCCACTCCTAAATCAAGAACAGCAGGAGTAAAGAAGGACAATCCTCATTCTGTGCAAGTAATTATCTTTGGTTAGTATTTCAGTTGGAATTTATTGATCTTCCATTAGAGTTTGTAGTGCTAACTTCCTTCTTTTTTTGGCAACAGAGAAACACTGTCAACGGAAACACTTAGAGGGAATTTTAGTCTAAAAAACATAAACGTTAAAAGATCTCAACCTGATTTGTATAGTTCAGAAAGCCAAAGTCACGAGTTAACTTCAGACTTACTCTTGACAACATTTTTTGCATAGAATGAGGAGTTTGAATTTCACCCTCCACCCCTGACATTGTAAAAACTGTTAACCTATAATTTAAATAATCTTGAATCAATTCAGACAGCCACAGGGTTCACAGCTGAGACAAAAACAAACTCCTTTCAAGGCTGCGCTGTGGAGAAAGCATTCTGTCTGAGCACTAACAGGGCCATGAAGGTGAACTCCAGATGAATTCAGCTCATTTAATGTTCAACAAATTGATTTCAGGACTTCAAGTGTGAAAAATGTGTGAGTGAGTGGTTTTACTTGTATGTCGTGCAGCAGCTCTTGTTTTCTGCGGCGGATGCTTTCCAGCTCCTGTCTCTCCTCTGGAGTGAGGTCATCAGGCACTGAGGAGAGAAGGACAAGTAGCACTCAAATACAAATATCAAATATTCTCACAAATACACAATGCACATGGAAACCTAAGAGTCCCACTGCTCTGGGTCACTATGGCAACCCAATCTTTGATTCATCAAACTACCCCGAACACATCCAAACCCCAAAGTAGAAGATGAAATGGACCTATTTGTTTTTTTAGAAATGTATACACACACACACACACACACACACTACAAAGCTGAAAGTGATAACTTTCGATCATTATTGCAATGCAAACAATTCATTATTGAGGTGGAAAGAATATTAACATTTTGCTGAAATAAAGCAAAAAGAGTAAAAGAGGTTGTTTTTAAGGCCATTTAAATAAATGATTGTGTCATTCTTGTCAAAAAGTCCATTAAGTGATATATTGCTTTCAACCAGCTGTTATTACAATGTGGGTAGAACCATGTGCACATGAACAATGCTGAACTTCCCTCCATTGTCCCTGCATCCAGAATCATGCGCTCATGTCAGTCAGGCAGACGTAACCTAAATGCTGTTGTTCAAGCTACACATTGTACTTTTACATTTTTGTGCACACCTCTCCACAGCGGGGGCTGACGATATATGGGTTGGCCGATATTATCTGCCGATACTGGGCCATCGCAGATTTTTTTGGTATCGGCATATGGTTCACCAATATGTGTTGATATTACATTGTTTTTTAGCCTGGAAAAAATGCTTGGACTAGTAACTGACACCGGGATTTCACTGGTTGTATGAGCGTTCCAGAAAGGCTGTTGTGTGTTTGCTCTGTGCTCCGCCGTCCATCAACACCTACCGGCAGCATTCAGGCTGCGTTTCAGAACACAGTGCAGCCGAACAACTGGAGTCGTGAGACCACGAGATTTTGCAGTGACTACAGCATCAAGTGCGACCACAGCCTCTGAAAACCTCTGATCTGCTGACTTCAGGCCTGGCTCTGCACATAATGACAGTTTATAAAGTTTAGTGAAATATGATCTGGCTTCAAAACACGGAGTTTTTATTCTGAAGTTAACCAGATGTCTTAATGTTGTATCTGGATCTGACTTCCTGTCCTGCTCGATCTGCTCTGAGCTGAATTGCTGTGTTGTGCTCTGTCATCTGACAAAAACAGAAGCCTTGCATATCTGCTGTGGAGAGCTCCAGATCACCGGAGCTGTGACGAAGTACAAATGCAACGCAGCCGCAGCTGGTGAAAGCTCACACATTGGCGAGAATTGAAACGTATTAGCTCTGCTGCTGTTTAAGAGCAGAGATGCACCATACACGCATCTGGTGGAATTAAAGGGTTAAAATGGTTTAATTACATAGTTTGGGGCTCCCTATTCAATAACTAATAAGTTAAGTGTTAACTGTTCAGTGCACTTAGGTTTTGAATAAAGTAAAAGATGTAAGATATCCTGCCTCCATTTTATGTCTTTGTAACAAGTACGTGATGACCACGTCAGCTGATATTATATATGTACAATATCAGCTGATTTATATAGGCTTTATATAGTATATATGAATTTTCTTACTCCCAATTATTGGTATCAGCATAGGCCCCAAAAATCCCATACTGGTCGGGCCCTACTCCGCAGACACAAAGATCGTGGATGTTGGACCTTTTGGACTGAGAGAAAGCTTTTTTTCAACTTATTTTAATCATAGTACAAGAAGCAAGAACTTAAATAACTACAGATCAGTTTTATCAGCTACATTTTTGTGACATTTCCGTGGCAATGGAGTCTCTGTTATCTGTTAGAGAAACGTGTAGGTGTAGGATGGAGGGAAACTGAACTCTGCAGAGAATGATTTGAGGAGCCTCCAAGTAAAACATGCTCATACAGTAAATGTGTTATCTAGGACTAAACAAAACAGTACATTATATTAGTATACATTCACTTCACAATTCACATTTATGGCAAAGGATGCAACATTTTTAGAAAGTATATGCAACCCTGGTATGCTGTACAAACTGAAGTAGAGTAGATTAAAAAGACAGCAACAGATGTTTTCTTTTTCAAACAATATTGATATGAGGCCATTTGTGTTTAGTTCATGTAATGAATTACAAAAATAGTTTTTTAAGCCAACATGCTACACTTTAAAGAAGCTGAGTGTCTTTGCATCTGACAAAATGATTGTAGACAAAAGAAATTGTGTTAAACCAGAACAATAAATTTCAAATGAATGATAGTTTGGAAATGGTACAATAAATGTGATATATTACTGTAGACGTTGAGAGGGTAACAGTACATGACCAAGTGTGTACTCTGATAGAACAGAAGTTCTTGTCCCCACAGACACACATGGTATCTGCAGAGGAACGATAAGGTAAGGAGGGAAATTACAACTGACAGCCAGCAACTTGTGGTTTTTCTCAAGAAAACTCAATACAGTTCCAGTAATGAGAGACACAATGCAGCATGAACACATACTGTGCTAATCTGCATTTTTCACTTTTAACATCTACAGACTTTCGTCACACCTGTTGCCACCATAACCTGTCAGCTATAATTGTTGTTTCTCTTCACTGGGTGCCTCATAAAGAAGCATTTCCTATGACTTCTTTCTGAGACATTAAACACTAACCGGCAGTGACAAAGGTGGAGAAAAAGCTCATTTTTTGCCAAGTAACAAGGCGCCACAGAGAACATGTCAAGCTGTGCTGCTGCTGTTTGTCTGCCTCATTAGAGGAGTCACACTGAGGGATTCAAACAAACACTTCATTTCACTTTATGTCAACCTGAAAAGCAGCAAAGATCTGAATTAATATATATATAACTACAGAAAGTTTTAACTGAACAAATATTGCCAATTTCTAATCACTAAAAACCATTACTGCAAGAAACTTTTGTGAAAGAGCAGCAGTTTTAAAATGTTAAATGAAAGTAAAAGTTTTATCTGACGCGGACAGCAACATTTATCTTCCCGTAAAACACAAAAAATAACAAATATCCACATTTAAGAAGCAATTTTTGTCTCCAGACAGTGACTTAAAAATTGAAGGATTTTTTAAAAATAGTTGGTAATTATGTTATCAGTTGGTACATTAACTGTCAAACTGTGTCAGCAAATACAGATATAATAATTTTTTAACTGTTAAAATCCATCCACTTCTTTAATCGGTTAATCAATTAACTGACTCTGTCGTCTACTAAAAAAAATTAAATGAAGTTAAAAGGCTAGTAAAGAGCCTTGAGGTATTTTTTTTCTTCAGGAAATGCAGGCCTAACTAAGTAAAGTCCAAGGAGGCATGACAGGTGCTGTGGCCTTGGATACTGATATCATTAACATAGAGCAAACACACACACACACACACACACACTTGACCATAGAGTGGGGAAATTTTGCTGACCAACTAACCAATCCCAAAACAGAGCAACCTATAGAGCTGCTGGCTGCACCTAAAAATGACTAATATGTATAACATTATGGTTATGATAGAAAAAAAAACAAAGAAGAAGAAAAGCATTGCACCCTTTATTGCTGCTGTAATGGTTTCTTTATTGAATGCTGATTTGTGACACAACCATTACCGAAGTAATACAATGGAGAAATAGACAAAGTGTCGTGGTAGAATCAAACTTTAAAATGCAACACCAATTTTTTTTTTCTTTGAACTTAAACATAAAGCAGAACAAAATGATTACACCACAAGGTGAAATCTGTTAAGTATTTTAAACTGAGTAACATTATGTCTACACACAGAGAGGCTGAGTGGATCCTTGCAACTGCCGAATTCCAGTTTTCTTCTGAAATCCTTGAAAAAAAATCCTCCTCCCATTTTGATTTAAGGTAGTCCAGGCTGTTTCTCACATATAACTAAAATGAACAAATTCTGTTTTAGTCTAAAGAACCTGCAGATAATAAAGAGTAGTATGAAGCACATGTTTCATTTCTGTTCAGTAGTGTGGTTACTAAAAGCAGCTAAATGTAAGAGCACAAACAGCATGTTACAGATTGGGTCTTAATAGCCTTTCACTGTACAAATTTGTATTCACCTGTACAGCTGATACCAGCACTTCAGTGGCAGTTTTCAGATCCAAACTCAGGGTGCTTGCACTCTTCAAGCTTTGTGTCATTGCCGATGCATAAGACATCATCCAGCCAGTAGATATCTGCGCCCCCTTGATAAATGAACTTTCTACTGCCAGTCTGGCTGTGCCACAGCCAATCTGTCTCCGCACCACCTGAACATCATTAATGTCCCATTTCTCATGGCACACCGTCCCCCACTGCCCATGGTGGACGATCTCAACTGTACCAGTGCAGGTCTGAATAGATCATACGGGCTGCTATTGACCAGACGGACCTGTCCTTCTGATACTGTCTGTGTTAAAGATGGACTTTCTGTAAAGGATAATAAATGACAAATGTTATTAAAGGCTAAAAAACCATGCAGATAATGAGGAGTAATGTGAAGCACAAATTTCATTTTGGTCCAATGGTGGTTACCAAAATCTTCATGGCTAAATGTCACAGCACAAACAACATGTTACACATTGCTATTTCTTAGCATTTCAATGTAAAAAGTTGTATTTACCTTCACAGATGACACCAGCATCTGCAGCATGAGTGTAGAGAAAAGATCCACGCTCATCGTGTGTTTGCACTGTGATAGCTCTGATTCACCGCCTTTGCAGTATATTGCCACGAAATGGCCCCGCTGCCTTCTCCAAAATATGCACAACTAGTTGCTGCCACAGCCCCGCCACAACCAAGCTGTCTGCACGCTACCTCAGCCGCATCAAGGTCTCAGCCATGATCACAGATCGTCCCCCACTGTCCTTTGTAGAACATCTCTACTGTCCCAGAGCAGGAACTGCTTCCTCCATCAACCAGACAGACCTGCCCTTCAACAGTGTGGTAGTGTTACTAAACAGAACAAGTGAAGGTAATGCAAATTAAGAGATTTTCTGTGTATGTGTTTTTCATATAGGGTTATGACTAGGGATGCGCCGATACCACTTTTTTTCAAACCGATACGATACCGATACTTTGATCTGTGTACTCGCCGATACCGAGTACCAGGTTTTTTTTCCAACCACCAGTCTCACTCGCTTAACCATGCTGGTTCTGATTAGCTCGACATCTCCCCCTAGCCGCCAATCTGAAGAATACAACTACAATGTAAAGCCACTCTGTTATAGCGGTCTTTGTGCAGAGCAATTGCAATTGCGCTGGTATCGGTTCTCGGTATCGGCTAACTTTAGCAAGTACGAGTACGAGTATGTAACAACGGTATCGGCCCGATACCCGATACTAGTATCGGTATCGGCGCATCCCTAACTGTAACCGTAAATCTGATGAAAACACATTAAATTATGACATTTTGATTGAATTTAAAGGACATAATCAGGAGCTTTTCATGTTTTGGTCATAGTTTTGTTGTGACTTACCATACTTGATTCACAGGACGATTCTATTTTCCTCAAGGGCAGAGAAGGAGATGTGACAAACAGCTGCTGGTCATCTTCCCTGAATTATGAGAAAGGTTACATTCAATTTTATACACAGGACAAAATCACATGATAAACTTTGTCATTTAACAGTTCAGCTTCAAACATAGAGCTGTACAGCTGTAAGCAGCCAACAGAATGACTAACTGAACTAAGTGTTCTTCGTGGTTGGATGTGTTTGATTGAAAGATATTTCTAATATTATCTCCCCTTGTTGGAGATGGGAATGGACAAAACACAATAAAATACAGCATAGTTGAGGGGGACCATCTTCCCAAGGAAAACAACAGAACCAGTCCCTTCATCAGTGCAAGATTTAATTTAAGAAGGCCAATACTTGTTGGTGCGTTGTATTAAAAGACAGTCAGATTTCCTGATTTCCTGTCTTTCTATATGTCTTTGCCCCAGTTTGTTGGGACCAGTTAACATTAGACTCACAAGTCAGTCTCTAATCGCTTTGCTCAACACGAGACTGATGACATGCCCAAAGCTTTTCGTTGCTGCACTGGGTGGAGACAGTTTCAGTGTTTTAAAAAAAAACAACCTTGCATTGCAGAACCAATCCTAAATCTTTGGGGTGGTTCTTTCATATTGGGGGCAGTGACTTGCTGAAGTCTTGTGCTTGTAAACACTGTCCGACCAGCAACACGCGTACCATGGGATGGCTCAGTCGCAGTCACCACAGAAAACTCCCTCAAAGTTTGTTGATGTTTGTCGCGTTAACGGCGAAACATTTTCATTTCATCTAATCTTTCATTAGTACATGATTCATCTGTCCGGCTGGACTATACACTGGCTTTGGAGGACATTACAGGACGAGTTACAGCGGGAGACAGACTACCCAAAGCTGTATGTGGGAGCTGTCGCACGCTTTTGCTATGTTATGGATATAGCAAAGCTGATGTGGAGTGAGTTGGCACTTTTGTTGGGGAAAAAGCTAGCACAAGGCTAAGGGTTAAAAATGTGCCCAGTCTTGTGGACTGAGCTCACATTCAATAAAAAGGAATCAGATAATCTAATGTTGCTCTGGGCATCCATTTTCAGTGTTTTAAAAAGTTCTCTCCGTGTTATAAAGTTATTCACTACATCTCAAGTCTGTTAACCCTATGAAGGAGAAAAAGGGGAGCGTGCTGTTTCTGGGTAGTCGTCTCCTTTTCAAAAAGTTAAGGGGCGCTGCTTTGTTAGCAGCAGTTCTCGCCGCTGGTCAGGACCGCCTTGCATTTTTGATGTCCTCAGACGACGGGTAGACAGAGATTCAATCTCTGATTGTTTGGTATCGCAAGACTAAGTCAACATAACTACATTGAGTAAACATATTATTTTATTTTTTAAGCGTGTACCTTTGGTGTAAACAGAGCTGCAGCTCTGTCGAGCTGGTTGATGATGTCTCTTCCCTCTCGGGCATTTCTGGATCTTGTTGTTTGTTGTTCGGCTGAGTGAGGGGAAGAAAATGATTTACCGTCTATTAAAAAGTGAACATAAAAAAACTATGTAATAATGGAAGTGAAGTTTTCAGAAGTTGCTGAAACATGTCAT
>JAQFJB010000014.1:4085417-4099007 GCA_029874875.1 Naso minor
AATATTATGCATATATAAAAAATTCTTTAAAAAAAAAAAAAAAAAAAAGGTACTACAATAGGTTGGCATCTGGAAATGATAAAACATTTAGTCTCAAAATCATCTCCTGATGTTGTCTATGTGTTAATTCGTCCAAAATATGCGGCCTCTTCATCTAAAAATTCTGACAGAACGACGCAGCATGTTCAACACAGTGAGTTTTCTATAGTACGACTAACAGACTATTTAAACCAACTGTGATTTTTTTGTAAAACAGTAAAATTCTGCTAAAATGCCAAAAAATACTGACTGAATTCATAAATAAGGGAATGAAACAGCATCTCTGGCCCTGAAAGAGGGAAGAGACAGAGAAACTCGAGGTTTGTTGAAGAAAACCGCCTCCCAAGCAGGTTAGTTTCAGAGACTCAGTTGCCATAGCAACTGACTCAGAGCTTAACTTACCTCTCTTTGTGAAATGGGCTAGAGTTACTCCTCTTTCTCGGGTTTAACTTACCCCCTTTTCTAAAACTGAAAACCCAAAGTTTCTCTCATTTCAGGGTTAACAGACTCAGAGTTTTCACTAAACCTGATTTGTGAAACGGGTCCCAGGACACCAGAGAGCCCGTAGGCGGTGCTTTTATATTGCTAGTGCTTCGGGACAGATCCTGTTCAAATTTGCACTCCTGGCCAAAATCTGCAGTTTTCTAGTTTTAGCATCTTCTCAGTCTCCAGAAACCTCTGAAAAATGTCTTTGTTGCCTTTTTTCCGCTCTGTTCACCAGCTAATCGCTAACTTTGTTTTTCTGCTACAGGTAGCATACATTTACTGCAGCTGAAAACAAGTTTGATGTCGCTGGTCATCAAAACATGCTTACAGAGGTAAGAAAGTTTCATAAAGCTGCAGATTTATATGACAGTTGTGCATTTCTAACAGACTACTGCATTTATCACACAGTCTTGGATTCAGTGTTACAGAACTGGTTGATGCAGGTTCAGGGAGGAATGAACCTTATTTTTTAAGGACACAATCGTCTCAACAAAAGTCTGACATGCCAACAACAACTGCATGAATGCTGTATTTTTATGTTTTATGTTTTATTTTGAAGCAGACTCACTCTGCTTCCTGTATAATTCAGGCTGTCTCTGGTTGACCTGACGCAGTTTCTCAGCAACATCAGCCGCCCCCTCCTCCTCCCTCCCTCTCTACCCTTCCCTCCCTCCTCCTTCCGGATCAATGCTACGGCTGTCACGTGACCTGTCACACAACTGATGTGTGTCACGTTTTAACCGGGAGGAGCTGGGGGACGAACTGGGGAGGAAGGGCAGGAAATAATACTTGAAAGGCTTACTGCATTTGTTAATGGCCTAGACGCTCATAATGTTTCTCTGGGGCAGCACGGCATGTGTGTGTGTTTGTATTGCATGTATGTATCTGTGTGTGTGTGTGTGTGGAAAATATGACTGTAATATTCCTGTATTAGTCCCTCAGAGCCCCATAGGTTGGTTTCCCATTACTTTTGCAAGATAAGGATTTAGATTGTTAGTCAAACAAAGCAAGACATTTGAGGACAGTTTACACTGTTTTCTCATATTTTAAAGACTAAATGATGAATTGATAAAACAGAAAATAATCAGGTTGACCAAGAGCAAATATAATATAATACGATATAATATAATATAATATAGTGTAATATAGTGTAACATAGTATAATATAAAATAAATATTCACTCTCATAATATTCTAAGCTTTAATGTTTAAGAAGCATTTCAATATAGCAGCCTGTCAGCGTGGAGCTATGTAACAACTTTATACCCGTTTAGAATTAAGTAGTTAAATCATCATCAGAACAATGCTTCATATTTCATAATATGATCGTATTTACTGACATTAAAATCAGAAAAGTAAATGTAGCTGTCGAATTGATGTGGGTCTTTAAATGGACAGTATTTCACTCTAAAATGCTGTGGAATAGAAGAACAAAGAGACATAAAATGGAAATACTTAAAGAATTACTTCAGTAATCAAGTAAATGTATTTAGTTACTTTGCACCACTGCATATTCATTCAGTAGTAGTGGGAAAACTATTTGAATCCTTTACTTTCATGACTGTACTAATACCACACTGTGAAATACTTGACTACAAGAAGAAGTACTGCATTCAAAACATTGGTGTGCAAAAATGATGTAACAATTAAGCAAAAGTAACTTAAAGTATCAAAACTAAAAGTATGCAAACAAAACTATCCCTGTAACATCATGCAAGAACCAGGCATCTCTAAATTCAACTTTACATATACCAAACTTTAGTGTATTTATATTGCAGGAAAGGTGTGTCTGCCTATTCACTCCACTACTTGTAAACAATCTACTTTGATAAATAATCAAAGCTTTTCTTTTTGCATGACTTAACACGCTAAACCAGTGCACTCCCACGTCTTACAGTGAGTCTGAATTTTAACTTTGAACCGAGAGAGAAAGCCCCACATACGCAGGGCATCAAAAAATTGAGTTAAACTCTTAATGTTCCACTCCACGGAAATCTTTAGTAAAAGGCGAAAGATTTATACGATCTGAAGTGAAACAAGAGTAAGTTGCTATATTAGTAGTAAAGCGAGGGAAAAGACTGGCGGGAACACCGTTTTCAGTGCTGGTTCACTATCAGATACACTTTCGGCGACGATCCAAAACACAGTGGGAAAGAGAGATGTATGTGAATGAATGTGGAACTTAATGTGAACAATTAATACATTAATAACGTTTCTTTAGGACTAGTTAGCACGTCGCCCTATGGTGCAAGGCATGATGGGATCGCATGTTCGCTTCCGGGTTAAGCAGGATTAAATCTTAAATCTTTACAACGCTGCCTCAGTTCTACGTGAATTTGAAATCATATTGTCAACGATTTAATTCAAAGGGCGACTGGGAGTGCCATGTGTTATTCTCGGCTTCGTTAGAATTTATACTTTGAAATTCATTTGAGATGAAAGTTTTGGAAAGACCCGCTCTCGCTCCTCTCACACTCACACACGCATGCATCTCAGTGATCTGGTTGTTCAGACATGGAGGGGATAAAAAGACTTCCGGTAGTGAGCTACTGACATACAAGTAAACCTTTTTCAAGTTGTCACTGTGTTGCAGCGAATAACGGGACACGAGAATACTGACAGCAGAGACATGGAGGAACCGCATCTAACCACGTATTTGCCTCTTATGCGCCCTTCCAACATGTCAGTGAGATGCTGAGTATATTTAAAAACACGTACTGATCAGTTGAAGCACACGTAACATCTGACAATATTTACACTATTCTCCCCAACACACTTCAGTTCATTTACTTTTTTTTGACAAGTACAGAAAGCCCCACAAATGCAGGGCATCAAAAAATTCTGAGTAAACTCTCAGTGATCCTCTCCACGGAAATCTTTAGTAAAAGGCGAAAGATTTATTCGATCTGAAGAGAAATCAGAGTCATCTGATGATCAAAAGAAAGGGATCCTAGTCGAATTCGTGGGAACATGTAGTTAAACTCTGGTGCAAGTTCGATATATTTAAGTAAAACTTCACGTACGTAGAACAAACTCATCTTGTCTTAATAAATCATCATGTTGATCACTCTAAACTCTGCACAGGTTAACCACGAAATTTCAAACGCAACGTTTTTCCCCGGCTTTCACGTTTTGACGCAAGGCATGCTGGGAGTACAGGACCTCATTCGTGTTCGGTGTCAGGCTAATTTCTTTACCGTTTTGTTTTAAAGCAGTAGACACGCTTTTAATTCAGGTGCATTGACGGTGGAATTGAAAACACAGTCCAAACTGATGCTGACAAAAAGTTTTCATGCTGTTTGTGTTAAAATATGACCGTCTGCACAGAGTTCGCAGAATTCGTGCAGAACAACGACACCGTGTGGCGAAAGGCGGAACTGTTGGTTTTACTGATTTATTTTTTATATGTCCCAGAGCAGCACTTTCAAATGGCTTTATCACTTTGTAAAATCAAAAAAGAGCAAATACACAAAGTTGTCATGGGGCAGGTAGAGTCCCACTGTGGAGTTCTAACAGAAATTTGCTCCGAACAGGAATTTCAGAAAGACTGAACCACTCTGTGTCCAGGTCAGACCAGCCCACAACAGCAGCATTTAACAATACAAGCGCTGTACTTGCTTTTACATGTTGAGACATAAATATATGTTGTTTGGTAAAAATACCAGGCGTAGGACTTACTTACATTAAAATAAAAAGTCCAGCAGGTCAGGCAGCGTTTTGGCCGAATGACACTGATACAGTGTTGTTAACTTGTGTTTTCTGGGTTTTGAGTGACAAAAACGAGAAATGCAACTGCAGCAAGTGGTTTACCACAGGAGACTCTAATGCCCCTAAACCAAATATTCTCAAATGAAATGGCTAACAGTGGTGACGCTTACCTGTTGATGCTATGTCCTCCAGTTACATAATGTTTGCAGCCAAGTTGATGGAAGTCAGTTAAATTCCAGCTTCAAAGTGCAGCTCACCCTCAAGAATATTTTCATAAGTTCTTTAAACGGTCTTAAATGTGCATGAGGGCTGCAGAGGCTTACTTTCTCTTTTGGCTTCTTTTAGCTGCTTTCTTGCGCTCCCCGATAAACTTCTTATCCGCCATGTTGACAGTAAGTTCGCTGGCGTGACTCGGCTCACCTCTGCCCCCTACTTGACCTTACGGATATCCTCAAATTACCAAAAAATACTGTTACAACCGTAAAACTACACACATTGAAACACAAAGTTTCACCTGAGAAGTAAAAAAATTGCGCTGTAACAAATTCTGACACGCCACCTGGTCCCACAGGCCCCATTTCGGCTGCGCTCGTGTGTCCTCAGATGTTGCGCCGTATTTTGTGACTCGTAAGATTTGTGACCTTTCTGGAGCTGCCTAAATTTCAGCTTGTTTATCAGTGTAAATGTTCATATCATATCGCGTCTTTAATTGCAAGAAGAATCGAAAAAACGTCATCCCAATATCATTTACACTCACGAAAAATTGAGAGCCCATATGTCATTTTTTTTCGAGTAACAAACATCAGGTAAACCAGGCGAAGAGGCTTCCTCGAGGCAAGAGGCCTCGCTTGTAATTTCCCTTCTGACCACCAGATGGAGCCAAATTTGCATAAACTCTTATCTTGTATGGCAGTGGCTTTAATCTTTGAACCTTTGACCTTAAAAATAATTATACTAATGGAAGGAAATCAAAGAAGGGGTTTGGAGCGAAGGTGATGTAATATTTGGACAACAACAACAATACTAATAATAATAATAATAATAATAATAATAATAATAATAATAATGGTCTTTGCTGTTTTTTCCCACAAAACTTAAACAGAAAAGCTTTAAAAATGTTAGCCATCATACTATTTTTGTCGAACCTAACAAAGTCACACATTAACCAAAAAATAAAAGTACACTTGTTCTGCATTGCCACCTCTGTTTATGGGTCTCGTAAACAGATTTTTAGACAACATAATCCCTTAAAAAAAATTAAATTAATCATTTTAACAACAGGAATTTTTAAAAATTATAATAAGTAAAACAAACACTGCCCATGACAAAAACAATAGGCTAAAGGTAAACCAATGCACAGTACAATTGTATAATTAAATATTTAAAATGTATTTTAAGTCATTTTAAAAAATAACATTCTAACCAGTTTTTTAAAAAATGAGAAACTTGAATTAAAAGAGCGCCACCAGCTGGCTGAAGTGTCTGTATGTTTATTATGTCCAAGAAGCAGAGAAACCATGTCATAGCTCCATTAAGTCAACAGGTGGCGCTATTAGATTTAATAACCTTTATAGAAATGTCATCTATATTGAAATGTTGCAGTTTCAGAAGTATCCAGATGGGTCAACAGTTAAGGACTTGGAGCCACAGCAGCATATCTGCATTGTTTTAGATTTCATTGGAGACCCAAAATAAATTAAGATAAATTTCAGCTACTGTTGGAATGAACTGAACACAGTGGTTAATTTATTTCTGCTATCAGACTGAGCCATACTATTGTATACAGAGAGTTGAGAAACAATTATCTAACATAAAAAAATGCAAGAGTGAGAAATGCCTTTTTATTCTCAAAAGACTGAAAACAACAGTAAACCACATGTACCAGTTACACTTAAAACATTTGATTCATTCAATAAAAAAGAATACATTTCTTCATCTTGATTTGCTGCTCAGCAGTTCTTCTTAAAGAATCATTTCAAATCAGCTGATATTGATTTTTTTGTTCAAAACCTATAAAAACTTGTGTCCTGGGACTTTTGTGTTCTTCCTCATTTGACACATTAAAAGTGCTTTTAAAACTCCTCAAAACACCTTGAGATGCTTCCTTAGTTAGCGCTGAACGTGCTTTGGTGTCCTGACACAGTGGTCGTGTCTGTCTTCCTGTTGTGCCACCTTCATCTTTGTAAACGGTCCATCAGACCGCTCATACCTGTAGAAAAATTTTCTGGAGATCTTTTTTCACGTAGTAAAACATTTCAATCTTATGCCTTTCATTGTGATTTGATATCTGACATGAAAATGACTCTGTGTCAAGGAAGTCACTGTGCCTCAGTGCTTGAACACTGTGTGGCTTATATTTTCTTGCCACTCAGTTTATCATTTTAAAAAAAAATTTCCGCTCTCTGTTTCTGTCGTTCTTTGATATAGATGAATTATTTTACTTTTGTGTAGTTTTGCCCACAAGTTCTTCTCCAGGATGTAGTCGTGGTTGATATAAAAAATAACTTGGGTCATATTCCTCTCAAAATAGTGGTTAGAGTATTTCTTGTAGTCCTCGGTCATGAATCCATAAGCGGACACCTAAGAATGGCAAAAACAGAGAAGGGAAGGTTGAGACTAACTTATGTCCAGAAAAGATTTGTTAAAAGTTATATTGGACCCTTTGAGAAGAACACTTATTTAGTTTCTTGTCAAGAGTTAGATAAGAAGATTGAGGCAACTGTCATGTTTGTTCAAAAGACTGGAAGGTACAGTTAGCTTAGCTTAGCATAAAGACTGGAAACAGAGGGAAACAGCTAGCCTGGCGCAGTCCAAAGTTAACACATCATCCTTTCATCACTTCAAGTAAAACTCTCTGGGTATGATACAGATTAAACCAAGAGTCATAACATGTTTATTCTTGAGCGTTAGAGGTAGCTGTCATTTCTTCTTGCTTCTGGTTTTTATGCTAAGCTAGGCTAAGCTAATTGCCTTCCCAACAATCAGGACAAATGATCATAACCTGCAAGAAAGCAAATAAGCACGCTGACCTGAATGCTCAATTATTCTTTTAAACATTGATAAACAAAAGCAAAAGTTTTTGTGTGTAAAAAATATTTTATGCTACATACATACATGTTTACAGAGGCAGAGTTTGAGTAATAATAACTTACGACGTCACAAGTGTGCAGAGCCACAAAGAGCGTGAATGCACCGTTGGTTGGCCTGACCATCGCCCAGTAGGTGGAGTTCAGATTTGCAGACATTAAAAACCTACGTGTAATAAAGATACAGGTACAAGTGTCCATTAAAATCAATCTGTTAACTCGATGACAAAAAATACTACAGACTTCAAAGTGACTATTAAAATAATACAACGTTATTAATTTGAGATATAGCGATTTCATTGTATTACTTCTAAGGTTCTAAACAATTTTCTGATTAACATTGTCTAATTTTTGGGCTATATCTCTTCGTGAAATGAGCTAAACAAATAAAATGATCATAAATGAAAAAAACATCATCATATGGGTAGGTGGCAAGAGAAGGTTGACCTATTTCGCACGTATCTGAGAAAATCCTGGTGTAGAACATAGAAGCGGCTCTCATTGAACTGCCCGCTGTAGAACGTCCTCGGTCTGTAGCAATAAAGCACAAAGTTTATTAAGATAAAGAAGACATAATAAAACATTGCTGCATTAACCTTTGGGCGTTAAAAATGAATGATCTACTTCAGTCCAAACTGTAACATTGGAGGAACAAATCTTACTGTATTTTTCCTCTTTAAAAAATCCATTTCCTTTTTACTTCACATTCTTACAACACATAATTTTTCAGTGCACAAACTTAAACAAAACCATATTGTAGATCTTTCTTTATTGATGTATCGAGTCATTTTAATGTGACACCAAAAACGCTGTAATAATTGCAGTGACATGTTGGACTCCATGGACTAAAAGTGATAACATAATGTCACTCTTAGTGAGCTGAAAGGTGGGCAGGGAACAAGGTTATTAAACTGTTCTTCTTCTTCTTTTTTCTTTTCTTTTAAAGATAAATACATTTTAGTTCTAAATAAACAAGAATACTCTTTCACTGCATACGTGTTGTAGATTTCAAATACATTTAAAGTACGTTTTATGAGTTTTGCTTCTAGAATGGCAAAATTAAATTGACTATCGAGGGGAGTTTTGTGTCTGAGCCATAGCGAAGCATACAGTCTCTTTTAATCTTTAAAGCTGAGGAAGGCAGTTTATCCTTGGTGTCACTGGGCAAAAATCCCATAGTAACCTTTCAGCATATTGTAATTCAGGTGCTCAAAAGAAGCACTAGACTTCAGCACCTTTCCTTGGCTCTGTATTCAGGCTGTAGAAAATGAAGACTGTAATGGGCACTTTTTGGTCAATCACGGTCATTTCAGAGAGCGCGTGTTCCTATTGGCTGCTTTACGATGCGCTTCTTAGTGACAGGTGGTGTTGCTATGAGCTTACTGGCTGTTGAAACAATTGACAAATCTTACGTTCTAAAACTGGCCTCTGGAGACTTTACAAGCTGAGATACATGCAACACCATCAGCTGGCTTGAATCGAGCTGAGACAGACCAGTTTACACTGCTGGAACTTTCCCTGCAACCGTTTCATCTTGTTGTGAATCTTCAGTGTAAACTTGCCTTATTAAAAGAGAGAGCGACAACGGACAAAAATAAAACGCGAGTTGGAGCAAAAACAAAAAATCTTGAAGGGATATATGCAGCAGAGTCGCGTGTTTTGGGTGTTACGGTGCACACACACTAGGCAATCCGTACCGTGCCTGAGCACGTTTGACCCCTAAAGTCTGTTTGACTAGTGTGAGCGCCCTGTTACGTATGTAAGCACGGCACGCTTTATCAGCCCTGGCACAGTTGGAAGAGGTGGACTTCAGTACGCATGAGCACAAGCACAGATCGTCGACATCATTGTGTCTGTTTGTGGAGCATTCACCTTAAATTCAGACAATGCAGACAACGGCATACAATGTCTGCATAAAAAGCAGTGGAAAAATCTGCGACTGTCTTGTAGATCGCGGGAACCACAGAAAAATTTTAAAATTTTATTTAAAGATGAAAAAATGCGGGTAAAAATACGGGTCGCACTTTGTAGAACAGGTAGCTCAAGCATGCTCAGGCGCAGTTAGACTGGAGCAATGTGAGTGCCGTCCAGCGGGGAAGAGGGGAGGAGGGACATTCGTGCTTCGGCACGGGACAACAGGGCTAAGTGTGAGTGCACTGTCAGACTCAGGATGTTCTTGAGGTAATGCTTGATATAGGAGGGGGAATTAGTACTTGAATGTACACACAGACCTTGTTTGTGGCACTGTTGGATGGTCCTCTGGATGAAGGTCGGGACTTCTCTGTAGGTCTGGAGGAAACTGTCCTGGAACTGGCTCGCCTGCTCAGCGCTCACCCCGAGGATCCCTGACAGACGCTCACGACCTGCAGGGCAAAACATAATACGACTTTGTATTCAACCTTGCGAACTTACACTTACACTTCAGTTTTTATTTGGGTTAAATAATGGAGACACAATGTAAAGCTGTAGCTTTAAAAGTGCTGGCAGGCATTTTTTGTTACCTTTAAAGTAGATATTTGTGCCAAGCTAAGCTATCTGTTCATACATACCATATAGGTATGAGTGGTTTAAATTTTTTCACCTCAGAAAGAGTAATTAGGTATATTTCCCAACATGTGGAGCTATTTCTTTAATATCAGTGCTCTGTAATGATCTAAATTCACACTTGAGCTGACAAAGGAACAACCAGTGAATTTAAATGGAGCATAATACCGCTATCACAACTGATTGAAGAGTGTGAAAAGTGATGGAAGAGGCCAGAGGAAGAGGAAAAAGTTGAAAGGAGGAGAGTGAAGAGAAGTCAGACTGGACCAGAGGGTAAAGAAGAAGAGAAAAAAGTCGAGCCAAGTGAAGGGTGAAAGATAAAACAGGACAAGATAAAAGGAGAATGGGCAAGGATCAGGGCAATACTGCAGGGGGTGTGCGTGTGTGTGTGTGGGGGGAGTGAAGATAAAGCTAAAAATGCAGGGGCTCAGTGTGTGTGCGTGCATGTGTGTTCCCAGGAAGTGTTAAAGATGTACAGCCTGTAGCAGGTGTAGAGGAGTGGGCTATAAGGTTAGCGACAGATCAATGGACAGTGTGAGCTAAGGGGTGCTGCATTTGGTGTGTGTGTGTCATTTTGAGCTATGAAGGGTGTGTTTTAACGTGTGGTTGGCAATGACTAATATAATGCCAGACAGCCTGAGAGCTGGTGGGAGGGTTAGCAGGGGGAGAGAAGTTTCTGCAGAGATTGAAAATCACCACCATCATACAACAGAAACACACACACACACCCTAACCTTAATCAATTTATGCCTTAGCCTAACCTCATCCTTACCTCAATTCATACCTTAAACCTAAATTTAACCAGGACCTCAGAAATCAAGTCATGCCACATTAGGACCAGTTTTTGGTCCCCATGAGGACTACTGGTCCTCATACAGTCAGTGTTTATGCCAGAAAAGGTCCTATATAGGTTAAAAAAAACCAGTACACACACACACACACACACACACACACACACACACACACACACACACACACTCACACACACACACACACACACACACACACACACTCACACACTCCAATATGAGTTTGACTTATTGTGACATCAGTTGGATGTTTGACCTTCACCGTAAACACAAGAGGGATTTTGTGACATCATAGAGAGTTTAGAGCCAATCATGGTCCAGTGGGCCGAAGGGAGAACAAGTGGATGTCATTTTAAGATTTTTTTCTGATGAGGTAATCGAACATTTCTAGGAGGAAAAAAAAAAAATTAGGGACAAATTATTCCAAATCAAAGATTGAAAGTATTGAGAGGATTTTTGAATAATTAGATACAAGATACAAGCACAAAAAGTATCATAAAGGTAGAGTGAAAATTGAGAAACAATGCATTAATGAAATATTTAAGAGAATGCCAAGGCTTGTCTAATCAAAGGAATTTTATACTTAAAAAATTAATGCAAATAAGTCAAAAGGCGCAGGAATTAAAATACTTAGACTTTTTTTGCATTAAGATCAATGATATTCAAAAAACAAAAATAAAAATAAAAATAGAATTTCTCCAACATGGGCTTCATTTTTGGAAAGTCCGCCTTAGAGCAGAAGATAAAGACATTTAAATTCATTTGAGTTGGCGTGTCTGTTTGTGCTGGTTGCACAGTCGCTGAAATGTTTCGCGACCAAAGTGCGTCAGTAACACGGACTGGTTGTGTGTTTTTGCGCGTGCTGAGCCAGAAGCAACTGAGTTTAGTATGCGCATACTACATATAAAACGGACGGGGAATGAGCCCCAAGGGTAATGCGATGACTTGTATAGATGCTAGAGATCACTGACTCTGAATGTGTACCCTATGTAAGTGTCCCTGGGTGTATGAAGCCCCACATTCCTGCTGAATGAGGTCAGTTCGGGGAGTGACCTTTGGCCTTCGTTACTGGTGCTCCCTGCTCTTCCTTGTTCGTATCCCAGTCAGTCTTTTTTGTCCTACTGCTGCAGCCCTCTGATTTGTTCTGACTTCTTTACTTTGAATGTTTTAAGTAATTTATTGTTCACTGTTGTCCTGATGCAAATCTGTTTAATCGGATGTAATAAAAGAAGAACTGCAGCTAACTTTTTTTTTTTTTTTTCACGCGCCACATTTTTTCCCTCTAACATCATCGCTCGGCCTTCTTATGTGTTGACCCATTTGTATACGTATGTGTGTGTGAGTCTGTCCACAGCACCGCTCTGCCCCTCCTCCCTGGCCTGATTATTGTCTTGTGGAGAGCGCTTCCTTTTAGTATTTGGTATCCATGGCAACGCATCCTTCCATGAAGAGCTGTCTGTCTGTGATGATCAGGAGCTCCTTCCATTCCTCTCCTCGTTTCTCTCGCTCAGCCCCACCCGCTCCTCGCTCTTCCCCTTTCCCCTACATTACGCTCTCCTCCGCCACCTCCCCCGTTCTTTTCTCCCTGTAGCCTACATATCCTACACCTCCCCTCGCTATCCCCAGCATCTCCCTCTGTCGTGTTCTTTTAGATCTCCATGCACATTCCATATTTTCTCTGCAATTTCAAGCACTGACCTTTTGCTTTGTGAATTGTCCCTGCATGTATTCCGTGTGTCAATTTCGCTCTCAATAATTCCCTACGTGTTCTGAATGAATAGCTTTCACACATTTACCTCCTGGGCTATTACCGCGGAGCTTTATTGAGTTTCCCAGAGCTGACTCATTCATCAGTGCGTGTTTGTGAGCTTAGGCTTACTTTCTCCTGCTGAGCTGTGACTCCTACTAAAGTGGCAATACAACAAAACACTACAAGTTCAGCAGGACAGCGGCAGATTTCGTCTGCATCTTGAATGCGTCTATACATACTAGAATCAAAGTGGGAGCCACTGGCCCAGTTCCCATCATGCACATTCTGATGCAAACCATGCGCTCAGGGTTACGGCTGATCGGTTGATTAAATCAAACATATTTTCTGGTGTTGTCATGATGTCGTCTTCGGGGAGAACAGTAAACGTCCTGTTTTGATAATACAGCGTGCCTGGGTCACAGTGAGGGGCAAAACTATGCTACTAATATGCAAGATGAGTGCTTATATGTACAGTGTTCTTCTTTTTGCATAGGTTAAAACAATACACAGTAAGTGATGTTTTTAATTACACTACAACAAACAAGTTCACATCAATTTATGCTTAGAAATGTGTTCCATGTTGAGTTTAAATATTAGATATATCATAAAGAGGACAGAACTAACAACTCGTGCTATCTATTTAGTATTTAGCTGTGTACAAGCACAGCACATGTATAGGCTGCTTATCATTCAGTTTTAGAGTAAATGACCCCTTTCTGAGTGATATAAGTACACTATATTATATGGTTTTTACGTGTGTGTGTCTTTTTTTAGAAATTCAGTGCTATTAAGACCTGCTGATATCTTGCCATTTGGTGCTGGTGCTTAGAGGTGACAGTTATAAAAGCTGTATGAACCAGCAAAATGCTTCTGTGCATAAAATAGACTCTTAATGCGAGTAAGATCAATTATTTATTTTTTTTTAAATTTTACAGATCAGTCTAGCCTTGGAATTTATGTTCCAATGAACCTAAAAGTTGTCTTTTGTGCTCACCATAGTTCACAGTGATCTATTTGGTGTGTTTCCGAAATGAATTTAAAATGATGAGGCCACTGCGTACAGCAGAAGCCCTGCAGACAGTTCTGTGTAATTAATTATGTATGACTGATTGTGTTTTGAACATTTTCTGCAGTCGGGCATAATAGCAGTTTTGACAACAGGCTCTAA
>JAQFJB010000014.1:4206949-4220394 GCA_029874875.1 Naso minor
CTTGAGCAAATGAAAACGCACCCTTCCTTCCGCAAAACTGGATTGGAACGACCCTGCGAGTGGCAGCCATCTTACATCCGGGATTTTTGGGGGATTCCCCTCTCGATTGGTGGGCGAGTGAACACGACGAGGATTGGAAGGCAGAGGGAACAGGGAAATCCGAAGATCCGTAACATCGTGCCTCGAAGAGTGGTCTACAATTACTTGCTCTCATTTTCATTTTTACACATTCCAGCGGTCATTTTGAAAACAGAATGTTTTTCTTCCGAGGAAATCCATTCAGGAAAGCATATTAATCGGGAAGAACTGGGTAAGTATTCTATTTAAGTCGGAATGTTTTTGTTGGGTTCTTGCAGTGTTGCCGTTTGCGCTTGCTACAAGCCTATTAAACTTCTGGCTAGTGACTCCATCCGTGGTACGTATGCGCAAATATAACATACCTTATACAGCTTTTTGCGTTTGTTTGCAAGACGCTCTGTCTCTTGAGGCAGTTAACCAGTGTGTAGACTTGGGTTGGATAACCACAGCAATAGGCTAACCTAGAGCTTGACGAGCTACAGATTTTCAACAAGCCACAGACAAATGACCAATAAAGCAGTGGTCCTTGTCGTTGGTCCTTGAAACTAGTGCAGTCACCCTTGATACCACGGCTTCGGAGCCTGTCTGAAAACTGTGAAGCACTTCCTAACCATGGATGTATTACAAGAACTGGATATGGCTTCCAATTGGACCCAGTGACAAACTGTAACAAAATGATCTGCCAACTAACCCAATAAAAACACAAAACATCAATTTCTGCAATCTTTTTTTGCGTTTACTGTTTTTTTTCAGTCATCTAAATTTCAGGCTTGTCTCAGGTTTCGTTACTTTTACATCTAAATTGTAAAATGTCTCTCTTTCGTTCTCTGACAGTGAAAACCTTCTGCACCCCGTAAGTATGTAGAAGCACACATAGCTTCTACATGTCTCGCAGGTCTTACTGTCACATCATGCTATTTACAAATTACATGTGTGTGAGCTTTTATGTGACTATGTTAAGTACCCTACACTATTTTTGGCCACATCTCACCTTTAAATGGGATATTGTATATAAAATAAATAAGTAAAAAAGGGAAGAGTGTAGCATGTGTTTTGCTTTAGCACCCCATGCTAACAATAAATAATGGATGAAATCTGGCTCTCAAATTTGGCAGTTACATATGTGTTCAGTGTACAGACTAAAGGGTTCAGTCAAGTCTGTTAGTGTTGATGCAGTTACATGCAAAGTCACTGCAAAAAGCTAAAGTTCTAACTGTTTTAGCTTGAGTGGAAAACCTGCTCTTGTTTCAAATGCTTTATAAATCTGATTTATAAACCAACAAAGATGAGAGCTCAGGAAAAAACAGTGGGAGATTTTGCTGAATTCTGAGTTCAGTCAGAGGCTGAGCTGTGACTAGCTAGTTTACAGCTAACGTGTACAGATTTGTTACACTAAATCTTAGCTGACTGAATAAACACAGGCTGAAGGAAGAGTGTAGTGGTAAAAATTTGCAGAAATGACACAAGGTGAATATCTGCTTCGCTCTCTGACTGAACACGCCTTTACTGATGTAGCTAAAAGCAGCTTCAAGTCTTAACAGGTGCCTGTGCTGAACTTAACCATAAACTTTAATAATAAAATGTTTAAAAAATAAGGATTGTTGGCCACAAATGACAAAAGAGGCCAATTATGAATCTTTGTACTATGAATTTTTGGACCAGGAAAGTCAAATATTATCTCAGTCTAGAAATGCTATTTTTTCTTCTTGCTGTCATTTCAATGGAAAGTCGATGGGAAAAGTGAGCGTGACCATGGACTCAGACAAAAATTGAAAGGTTTTTTTTGATGTATGTGATTGGTGAAAAGCTTTCTTTGGAGTCCAATATCCAGTTCTCCTAATACATCCATTGACTATGTACGACAGTGAAAAACTTTTGATTTTTAAATACCTAATACTCCAGTTGAGTCAATTGGGTATTCCAATATGGAGGGCGTAAGTGTGTAGGGATACTCGTATGGCGTGTAGATGATTCCAGATTCAGGCCCTTGCTGCACCAGCGCCGGGTGCGGATTGCCTCCTGGTACGAGGGCTGAGCTCTGGATCTGACGAATCAGAGGCATGATGGTCGGCGTGGTGACGGGGGCGGGGTTGCGCAAGGTTGGAGGCAAAACGGGCGTCGGGCCTGTGATGATCCGAGGGGCCTGAGGGGTCGCTAGAGGGAAGGCAGCGGTGGCTACGCAGCACATAAACACACAATAATGCAAGCATACCCACACCCACACACACAACACACACAAAGCGCACACACATACAAAAGGCAGGGAAGAAGAGGAGAGGACAAACAGACCATTTAATGGGAGAAACAGAGGCATTGTTCATATACAGTGGACTCCTGTACCCTGACTCCTCCTTTGTCACCCACCAACCCTCCTCCTCATGTTAATTATGATGTCATCCTTACGCGTCTTGACATTGGCGTCTCTGTAGGTCCCGTTGAGAATGGCCAACTCCATCAACTGCATTTTCTTCAGGTTGTCCTCCCCCTCTGCCTGCACCACCACACACAAGCAGACCAAGACAATCAGCTTACTTAGCAAGAACTGTTAGACAAGAGAATGAATTAACTTTCTGAAAGTCGGGTCAACAAGTCGGTAAATGTTACAGTATGCTGAAAGTATTTATGATTCAGCTGATGAACGTTTTAAAGGGAAAAAAGTCTACAATTCAAACAGGAGTAAAATAGACCTTGAACGCAGCACCACACAGGACAGATTCAGTGTCAAACACGCTAGCTTCTTAGCTCCAGTTACAGCTTGGTGAAAAGCTTGACTGATTTACAGTCAGACAGCAAGGTCGGCGGGGTTAAACTAACACATATAATTAACTTTACTCTCCACACACACATTCACAAGCGTCGATTAACAGGTGTTCAGCTCCTGATTGCCTATGGACACTTAAGAAATCCTTTGAGGGTGGGCCGACGCTGTGCTGTGATTGGAGCGGAAGTGACGGCTGATTGCTGCAATAGAAATCCCCCTGCTGGTCTTTTCAGTCTGTTTCTATTGTTGCAAATAATACAGGGAGAAAAAAAGAAGGAGCCTTGTGATTTCAAAATATGTGCTTTTGTGATTGCATTTCAAAGAGGGGGTAATTTAGAGAGTGTGTGATTGTGTCTATGTATGTGGACTATATGGCAATGTTTCTGTGTGTTTTTTTTCTATTTGTCATCATGTTGTGTTCGTGTGTGCCTGTAGGGGGGAAAAGGTGGGCTGGAGAATGTGAGAAATGTCGAGGAGTGCAATCAAAATGTCCTCTTGTGCGCACAAAAAAATCCAAAGTAGAAAAGGGAATACTGTAGCCAGTAGTTGGAAATGAAGTGAGTTGTGAACGAGTGAAAGGAGTGATGGAGTGGGGAGAACAAGTGAACAGACTCTCCATTCATTCCCTCAGCCTTTCAAACAACCCGGGGTTACCATGGAAACCCCTTTATGCGTGTTCCCTAATTACCCTAACCCCTTACACATACTCTCTCATACACACAGAGACACACACAAAAACACAAAAAAGAAACAACACACACTTTTTGGACTGACAATCCCCTTCCCCCTTCCATGCATACCAACAAAGTGAACTCTCATCCAGTCACACGCAGTTTTTCCATCAGTGCAGTCCATAATATTTGACGCTGAGGGGTTCGGACTGATACTCACAGCAGGCACGAGAAGTTTCTTGACCTCGTTGATGGCCCGCTGGAGTTTGATCTTGGCCCTGTTGTGTGTGTCCTCCACCGTGATCAGGACATGGAGGTCCTCACTGAGGTGCTCCCAGTTGGGCTTCCCTCGGTTCATCTCCTCCTGAAACACAAAACCATTTTAGGAGCTCTGTTTGAATGCAACACACAAGCTGAGTCCATGGCTGCAGAGAGGGAACAGGATTTCACTTTTTCTTCTTGTTTGGCTCAGTTTTTGGACCGGCCTCAAGCTGCACACCAACCCACACAAGATTCAAGGTCATTTCATGCAGCTTTGAAAGTGTTATCACACTCATGTTGGTCTTAACTTGTTACACAAGTCTGGTGTTGCATTTTCAGTGCCCGACGTTTGGATGAGTGGAAGAGAATTAAACTTGATCCACTGGACAGGTTAAAAATCATAAGAAAACAAACAAACCATAAAAATATATTTACAGGTTATGTGCCGCTGTTGATTTAAATGAATACATTCTTAAAACCCGTTTGAAACGCATGCATTTTTTCCCACGATACGTCGCCGATTCACACTGACTTCACGCTGTGATTGGCCAGCTGTGTGGAGGTGAGAAAGCAAGCTGGGTTTGAACTTCATTCTCTCACTCTTCTTTTTCATTTTGTCACACAACTACATGCCACATTTCATGTGAACAACTGAGTGTGACAACATGAAGTCCTCCAGGAGAGACTGTCTGAAAACGGCAGTTATCTCCAGATTTAAAAATGTCATCCTCCTTCTCAGCAATGGCCGACATTTACTCCAGATTTGAGTTTGACGGTTCAGAACAACGACAAACACTTAGGCTGGCAGTTTTCCACTGGTTCCAGTCTTTATGCTAGGCTAAACTAACTATCCCTTGTTTGTAACTTCATTTTTAACAAACGTGATGTGAGAGTGGGATAGTTCTTATTTTTTAAATCTTTGCAAGAAAACAAATACATTTTCCTAAAATGTCAAAACTTTTAAGCACAACTTTAAAAAGCATCTATTGTTGCTCTGAAGTCTTCACATATCATATCCTTAACTATAAGTTTATCAAAGTAGCTTCATTGAAAATAACTGTTAGTTAAAGCCCAAGTTAAAGCGGAAATCTAAAGTTTTTTGTCTCAGCAGTGTGAGCTGGGACATTGTATCCTCTGTGGATGTTTTGTCAAGTGAGATGTATCATTTTGCAAAACACCAAAAGTCAACATCTTTCTCTCTTCTCCCTCTGTTGCCTCCCACTGTGTCTCTGTTTTCCTTCCTCTCTGTCTCTGTGTGGGTCTCAGTGTGTCTCTCTCTATCTTTCTCTCTCTCTCTCTCTCTCTCTGAGGGGCGTGCGGGGTAGGGAATGTTCTGGAGAGAGAGGGTGGGTTGGAATGCTGGACTTGCTCCACCTGCCGTTTGGAAAGCTTGAGCCGACTCTGTCCAATAGCAAACACCAGGGGAGAGGAAGGGAGAACAGATGGACCGAACACTAGGACAGGAGAGAAAGACCGAGCACCAACAACTCATTGTGAGAGAAGAGAGGACGGATAGATGCCGGGAGAACAGTGCATTTATGTGTCTGCAGCCAACTCTCAAGTGCTGGATGTCAAAACTCAACTAATTTCACAATCAGTGGGGAACATTAGTATAGAAATCTATTACATCCGCTTTGTTTTTTTTCTCTGTGTTTGCAGCTGTTAAGTTTTTTTTAGCCCTTTGAAATGCTTTATAAGATCATATCCTCATTTCTTGCATCAATTGTTATTGCTAAGATCAATGTGAATCACATCAAAAGTGTAACTTCCACAATAATTGATGTATAACAACATTCAGGGATGAATTAATCGAATTTTCCACAAGTTGACTTATTCTTATTGGACATGCTAGAATTACGAAATCCAACGACTGCCTCGATGTTGTGCAAGCAAAAAAAAGCTACTTAAAGGAGTGATTAGAAATTTTGTGCAATATGCTTGTTTGCTGTCTCGCAGAGAGTTAGATGAGAAGATTGATACTATTCTAACGTCTGTGCAGTAAATATAAGGCCACAGCTGCCTATTGTCTTAGCTTAGCATCAACACCGCAAACAGTGGAAAATAACTTGCTTTGTCTGCCTCAAGGTAACAATATCTGCCTACCAGAACTTTTTAAGTTCCCTTATTATTTTACATATTTTGGTGAGCATTTTGAAATAAAATGGTGTGCATTTTGAAATATCGCAGCAGAAATTGTTCATAGAAATGTCAAAATTCAAAAACACGTCCTCAATTTCAGCTGTGTCGAAGAAATAGTAACAAAGTGAATATTTATCAGCTGTATTGATCTGCTCCCTAAAAGAAGTAGTGCAGAGGCTGTTTCTGCTGTCTTCTTGGATATTCCCCCAACACACAAAAACATGGCCGATAACAGAACACAGCAACAACAACAACTACAACAACAACAACAGGCACTTGTGGAGCGATGAGGAGACCAAAGTATTCCTATAGCTCATCCTTGAGAAGAACATAACGGCAATTTTAGACGGAAAACAGATGCAGTTTTATCTTTGATGGACATGCTTCTGACTCGCGTTTTCCTTTTTGCAAGATTTCAAAGATTTCTCTTAAAATTTGCTTCACAACTAACAGAAATACTCAAAAAAATAAAAAAGGTAACATGTTGTGTCTTTTGCTTAATCCTCACAGAAACTGCTCTGTACGAATTAAAAGTTGGGATTATGTGAGGAAGTATTCCTTGACTGGAAGTAGCGACTTCCTAGAGTCTCTGCTTATGACGGCACTTTGAAGACTTTGTTACCTCTGGACGGAGCCAGGCTAGCAGTTTTCCTCTATTTCCAATCTTTATGCTAGTCTAAGCTAGCTGTCTCCTTGCTATAGCTTCATATTTAGCATACTGAAACAAGAGTGGTATCAATCCTCTAATCTCACTCTGTGCAAGAAAAGCGATAAGACCATTTCACAAGATTTCAAACTATTCCTTTGAATGCAAACATTTAGCATAAAAACCACTTGAACCTATCTTATCTCGTGTGTTCTGTATGTATGTATGCGAGTGCATACCTTCTTCTTATCCCTCATGGAGCCCTTTCCTCGCACCATGATCTTGCAGCCGGTCTCTGCCTCCAGCTGTTTGGCTGTCAGTCCACGTGGGCCCAAGATCCTTCCTACAAAGTTAAACTACACAAAAGAGCAAAACACTGATAATATTACAGTCCCAGAGGAAGACAGACACATTTAACATCACACAAACTGTCATGTCACAATGTGTGTGTATTTGGATGTGCTGTGCGTGAGTGTGCCTTTGAGGTTCATGCCTCTGTGATGTGTTTGTGTTACTAAGAGGGACAAAAATAGCTTATTATATGGGGGCTGGCTGGTGCTGGTGGCATGACAGGACAGCGTCGTTCTCTTAACCTTATCTGTCACTACGGCTGAGTGATTAACTAGACAGCTGCCCCTCTGTGTCTGTGGGTGTGTGTTTGTTTCTTTGCCACTGTCCCTCTGCCTCTCTCTGCTTTGCTCAGAGCATTTCTTCTGCCTCACTCTTCCTATGTTTTTTACTTCACTGTGAGGAGTTTAAACTAATGTTCACTTTTGTAACAGTTGCAACATATTTGCTCCGCTCCATGATGACCCTCGGCTCTCTCTCCCTCACATGCACACAAATTCAGATAGAGGAACTGCTCTCTAAATTTAACCTTGATTTAACCGTTTTGCAACGCACTCCTGTGTTTGTGTGCGTGTGTGTCCGGTTAGTCTTCTGTCATGTGAGTGAGGACAGCCTGTCATTGTACTCAGTGATTGGCGAGCTGATGCATGGAGAAAATCATGTGAGCCATTCAATGTGGATCAACGCAACTCATATTGAAGTGCTAAGCTGTACTTGGCGTGAGCAGGGACGCACTGGACGACAAAGTCTCTTCACTTTAGTGCACTTGTCTTTATAAATGTAGAAGAGACTCCACATTTCATGCCCTCATAAATATTTATAGTGTTAACTAATGGCTGAAAATTGTGTCGCACTGAGGGGAAATGACGTCACTATATTGCCTTTTTTAGAGAAACTTATCATTCTAAATTTTTCTTGTTGGACACACCGGCCAGAGGTCATTATAGATTTATTTTACGCCTAGATTACATCACTGGGTGTGAGCAGAGATGAGCTCAGAATGAAATCAGATTTTAAGGGAAAGGTAAAGCGAAGTGTCCCTGTAATTAAAAGCCTGACTGACTTTCTGGCTGCTGTTCTGTAACTAAGAGGAGATAAAGTGACAACAGTGAAAAGTAAACTCTGCTAAAAGGTCAAAGGTCATGGATTTGTCCACTCACGTCGGGGTACTCTTTGACAGGCACGTAGAGCTTCTCCTGCAGCTGAGCCACGGGGCCTATTGCTTCAGGAAGCTCCTCCATGTCCCGCCCGTTGAACATGCCTCCGTTAACTGTGTCGTTGTACATGTCCTTGCGTACCCTGCCGATTTCTGTGAGAAAGAGGGGGAGACAGAGGCAGAGAGAGGGGGCAAAGTTGAGTAAACTTAACTGAAGACGACCAGGAAAATGTCAACGAGGGAGACAAGTGTCACGTTTCTTCACACGTCCATTTCTTAGAATGATGACTCACTGTCACCAGAATTACAGCAGACTCCCGGAGTGACAGCAGACAGTCAGACAATCAGGCAGACAGGGAGGCAGGGAGACAGTCACAAGTATTCTGCACCACAATGTAGAATCTAATCAGCAAATGCTTTGCAATCAGGCCACATCTTTTTCTGGCTGCTCTTTCTTTCTACTTCTTTCTCCAATTGTGTTTAATACATCCACACAGTTCCCCATTTCACTGTAAAAATGTTAGGAAAACACAAATGTTAGCTTGGGTCACCGTGATATACTCTATCCACCAGTGTTAGCGACAACATGGGGCAGACAGTTATTCAACAACCACTTAGACGAGATGTTGAAAGCAAAGGGGCTGCAACTAGCAATTAATTTTAATAATGATTCATCTGCAGACCTCTTCTGGTGTATAAAATGCCACAAAATAGCAAAAAATATCTTTTTATCGATCTTCTGATTTATTTTTTAACAGAGCAAAAGCCAAAAAATAGGAACTCTCAAACCAGAGGAGGCTTTTTGGAAATCCTGCTTAAAAATGTCTGCTTAAACCAACAACTATTTGCCTTGGGTTTGGTGCAAAGGCACCATAATAAATGAGACTATGTTTGTCTGCCTGTCTGCTTGTTCAGTATTATCTCAATGACCGATTCTTGCCTCTGATGCCTTGGTAATGACACGCTAGCACAATAATAACTGACTACTGCATCACACAAACACATACACAACACACACACACGGACCCCAGGCATGAACTCAGCCACACACACACACACACACACACACGGCGGAATAACTGCCTTGAGTCACAAATATCATCTGACCTAAGCAGGCTGACAGGCATGTCTCCCCGCTCTGAGAGTGATAAGTCTGACCGTAATAACAACAGTAGGACACTATAATTACAGCCACAGCTTTAGTGACAATGATGATCCGCTAATAACCCATTCTGACCCGTTGCAGACCAAAAGTGATAATTAAAAACACAAATCAAACACAAACAAATCTGCACAGACAAGCAGGGCTGGTGTCACACTTTAGTTAAAACAGGGAGCAACTTGCCAGAGTAAAATGAGAAGTGAGAGAAAAGAACGGAGAGCAAAATGAAGGGGGGAGCTGTGGCTGGGCCTTATCTTCACACTTCAACCTGTCATTGGGTTTATATATAGACTGGACTCGAGTGTTTCCAAATATGCAACAAATATGCACCCGAACAATGTGTGCGAGTGGCAAGCTTTCTTGTTAACCTGCACAAACTTCTCAGTAGTGTGCCCTTGTCCACACTACCCAGGCAGAAGATACAGCCCGGCTGGAAATGAGCACAGTACAATGCCTTTCATTCTAACTATGGGTGTCACATTATCATGTATGAGAGATGAATGTTCTCAGCTGTCGGTTTTCAACATGAACACGACTGGAGATGTTAAGTTGACCTATTTGTCAGGCTCTGGAGGTCGTGTGGTATGAGAACAACCTTGCTGCGTCATGAGACTTGTCACAGAGCGCAAAGTCAGGACCTCAGTGATCCTGATGTGCACCAACAGTAGCAACAACAAGCCTTGGCAGCTTGTAGCAACCGATCTAAAATCACATTAAAAAAGGGGGCAAAAGTGACACTGAAAGAATATGAAATGAAGCCACTTTTACAGATTGGACGTGTGTGGCAATGCTGTCCTTTATTGTTATTCAAAATGTTAGATGGCAACAAGTGAAGTGCATTGGTCAGTGGTGCAGACAGCATGTAAGCAGCCCCAAATCAAACATTTCACACAGTGACATGCTCTCGCTCCTGCTTAGGGATGGGCTGCAGCATTCACACAAGCCTGTGCATTAGGTCACTGGGAAAGACTAACAACTGTCTGTTTGTTCCCATCACCAACTGCCCCTGTGTGTGTGTGTGTGTGTGTGTGCATGTGTGTGTGTTAGAAAGAGAGAGAAAGAGAGAGTGCTCATCTGCTGCCCTCAACAAATTAAAAATGTGACTGAAGGCAAATGACAAAAACTATTCATACCTCTACTTTCAAAACAATTTTTAAGTCAGTTTAATTTCAGTTTACAACCACTGATTTATGAAGGAATTCAGTGAAAAGCATGGGTTTAATAATAAATCATTAGCATCTTTCAGTGTAGGATGGATGGGATTAGCCTACAGTCACGTTTCCCAGGAGCCAGAGAGGAATTCCTGCAGTTAATGACTATTCAATACAGGGAGTCAACTCAATGACGGTTACTTTTATGAACACTGACCACTAAACTCAACATGTGCAGCCATTCGAAAGATGGGCTAACGGTCATTTCCCCTGTAGTGTGACAAGTGGTGAAAGTCTCCAGTGGAGGGGCCGAGTTACCTTCATCCAGCAGCCGCTCCAGATGCGTGAAGATGCCGCTGAAGTTGGGCAAGGAGCTCATCACCTTCCTGTCGTTCATCAGCTGCATTAGATAGTCCGGGTTGGACTTGGGTCTCTCCTTCACCTCTGTCTCCCCGACCATGGCTTATGCTTCAACAATAAAGTGACCTAGCTAGTCGAAAAAACTTAAGGGGGAATTTAAAAAAGACACGCCCCGACAAGCGATGCGAGGACCCCAGAGGATTCCACCGGCCGCGACCCGCTGACCGCTTCTCTGGCTAATAAAACTCAGATTTCAGGCCGGTTTAAATCGACTCTCCCTCGGATAACGTTTTATGTGTGTGCGCCCCTCTCTTCTTCCAAACGGTTCCCTCTTCTGCCCGACTCTTCCAAAGTTTCAAAAAGTTCCTTTTTAAGTGGAGTTTGGCTCTTTTTGACACTTCAGGCGACACTCTCAGCGACTCCGCGGACTTCTTCAGCTGCAACAGATCTACCATCAACTAATGTCCTCCGCCCCGGCGCCTCTGCGTGTGTACGCCCGGTGTGTCGGTATTCTGCAGCGGGGATCGACTCCCTATCATATGATTACAGTACAGCAGCGGCACGAGAGGGCTGTCAGTAGCGCGCCGCGCGTGGCCGCTAACAGAGGGGAGGAGGCTCGTGCTCGTCCCCTCGGCAGCCCCCGCCTGTCTCACTCGCGCGCACACAAACACAGATAGCACGCGCACACACCCTGAGCCCGCAGTATAACAATATAACAGATCTGCATAGGTATGTACACCTGTTCTGCAACAGTTACTGTCCATCACTTGTCCTGTGAAGTATGTGTGTGTCCAGGTGCCCTCTGAACTGCGCTGCAGTCCAACTTTGAGGCACTTTACATCAGTATTTCATGCAACTTTAGCATGTATTTTTTTCTTTTTTCCACAAGAAAGTATTTCATATTTTACATCAAAACACGTATTTTTTTTTTACAGCAACTAGCAACTACACTCCAAAAGTACCAAAACAACAATGAAGAGATACCAAGATACGAGTTCAAGTGCTGCATTCAAAATCTTATTTGTATAAAGAGAAGAAAATATTAGTAGAAAATTATCTGAAACTACCAAAAGAAGAAGTGCTGCTTCTGCCACTTGTCATGCTGTTATTAGCACACCATTATACAGCTGCTGTTATGTAGTTTGTCAGTGTAAGGGTTGGGGCCCCTCCAAAGGATCACCAGATAAATCTGAGAGGTCATGATACAATTAATGGGGAAGGGAAGAAGAAAAATATACATTAATGTGTATTTAAAAATATATATATATTTGGCCTAGACTTTTCTTGCTTTTATTTTGAAATATTAGCAAATTTTTGTCTCTGAGGGCCTCAGACACTTTTAAAAAACTAAATCATGTGAGAAGTTTAGAGGCGACATGTGTCTTTGACGAGACTGCTTACAAATCACAGATCTGAAATGTGACAAAGGACCTTGACTAAAGGGGTTCACAAGCCAAAAATGTAGGAAACCACTGCTTTAAATCTGTATATTCTAAAAGATTACCATGTTTTTTAATGGGAAATGGTATTTTGTAATGTAACCGTAGCCAGAAAAGACAAAATGTGCAATATTTTCTCCTGAAATAGTGAAGAAGAAGCATGTTATAGAACAAGCACCTGGATTGTCCTTGAATACAGCACTTTAATAAATATACTTCCACTGCTGACAAAGATTTTTTAAATTGTTATTTATTAATCAGACTAATGTTTTTTATGTTTTTTTTAATTGTTAAAAGCTTGACCTGTCTGGCTACAAAAAACTTGAAGATATTTAAATTGCAAAAACAGCAAAGTATTTTCTGTTTATTGACAAATTGACCAATCAACTTGTTATTTACATATATTAATCTTTTCAACGATAAGTGGAGCAGTCCACTCTGACCCAACCAAAGTACCATAATGATATATTAGTATAACATTTAAGGAGGTCATGAAAACTTTCTTTAAACGCTTTTCAGAAGGTTCTTGACACTTTCTCTGTATTTTTACACAAGATTTAAAATGCAGGACTTTTACTACTGACAGCATATTTTTCCGAGTGCTGTTCTGCTGCTTTTCCTTGAGTAAACAATCTGACTACTTCTCCCACCATTGCCTCTTAAACAACACGAAACTCTGCCCTCTTGTCCACACCCAACACATTCAAGACTTTTGTCAGGGATCCTGAAATAATAAGAAGGTGTGATGTGTGCGTTGCTTCTCTCTGTGTGGCTGCTGCTGCTGAAATGTTACTGCTGAAGGGACAGATAGGTGCGAGGGTCTAAACTTAACCTGCTGTAAATCACACACATGTGCACGCACACACACACACACAGGCGACACAATGTGTGTGCCCATGCATGCCTTGACTTAAGCCTTTTGTCAGGCGCTGCTGGCCTCCCACCTGGTTTGTCTCCACTGTGTTCTGTTATACACCAACCTGGTTTTAGCCTTGTAAGACCAAACTTATGATTGAAGCAGGGTGGGAAGCATGGTGTGTGTGTGCATGTGTGTGTGTGCGTCAAAGCAGCAGGAATTGTAATGGGGCAGGAGTGTTGGTAATGGCTGGTCAGCTGGTATGGCGAGTATTCAGGGCGGGGGCAGTGCATTGTCCTCTCATAGCTCCAACAATGCCCCTCTGAGCAGGCCACACATCTACCAGTCACGGGCCTCTCTCTGCCTCTGTCTCTGCTTTTCTTTCTGTCTGCCATATTTATTCAGCCCGTAGTGAAG
>JAQFJB010000014.1:4273630-4287227 GCA_029874875.1 Naso minor
TGATGACACCAGAACTAAACTGCCTACCTCAGCTTTAAGTTTCTGCATTTGTGCAAAATTCCCACATATTATTTTGCTACCTCTGGATAAAACACTTTGGCTGCTTGTGTGCCTCATAACAATATGTTGCTGTTTCTGTGTTGCAAGGTTTGGTGTAACTGCTCCGCCTGTTATGAAACTAGAGAGTTCTGCCATTCGACTATCGACCCTGTTCTTTCATGATAAATAATGTTTGGAAAGGGTTAATTGTGTTACGACCCTGCACTATGTCAATGTCACTGTGTACCAACTTGTGTAACGTGACATGCCTTATATGAAAAATTACAGGTCTCTAAAGGACAATGAGTATATTTAATTACATTGATTTTTTTTTTTACCTTGTTCATTTACATGCTCTTTGGATGTCTGGAGATTGCTCAACAGTAACTTCAGGTACCTTCATGTCTCCTACAAGGCTGAATACATTTAAATATAATGCACTGGAATGATTGTGACTCACAGTGTGTAATTAATTTTTTCCAGGGCCATTAAAAAAAAGTACTTTAATCTGCTGCTGCTAAGTGGTATCTGATCCACTTCACAGATCTTTGAACAAAACAACTGCCGTAAATTATATTTTCTCGTTTAATATGTTGGCGAGGGATGTCTCCACGCAATTAACCAGCAAAGAAGTGTTATTTAATGCCACAATATAAGAAAGATTATTAACACTTCGACTAAAGGTTGCCACAGGAACGATCCTTGTTTGGAATCATTAAGCAGCCTGCTTCATAATGTAATTTTTTTTTTACGTTCTCTTTGAGTTTAGTTTTCTTCCTGGCTCGAAGGGTGGAAGTAAATAGCTTTTTTTCCTTTCTAATTGTGAATCAGGATACTGTAAAGTGGAGGATTGTGCTTGTAGACGTGTAAATGTTTGATTTGAGATTGAGATTTGAGAAAAACCAGGTTAGTTGCCTTTTATCAGTGGGCAACGTTTGTTGAGGTGCTACACGTTTTTACACATAGAGGCAAGAAAATGTAATAGGATATAAGATTGCTGCCATTGATCATGGAGGGTGATTCCATTTAACTGTGTCTTGACCTGAAAGTATAATTTATGACCATTATTAGCGCTAAACAATGTTTTGGGTCCGTGTTTAAGCTCAAGCATGGGGTTGACGCAGTATGGGTAATGCTTCCGCTTGAATCCACTGCACTGCAGGTTGAGCTGTAAGAAAATACTGATGCATATTGATATCATGATGTTATGTTTAGCAATTTTATGTCGATTCTCAAAAACACTATTTTTTATTAATAGTTTACATGCAGAGATTTGTGGCAGTGGCTCATTTCGTGTTTTTTAAACCCTCAGCCGCCATTGCACAAAAGGTGTTGCTATGATGTTCTGATTGCCTAAAAAAAGTTGATGTTCTTTTTACTCAGATTTTATGGATATTGTGGTTTGTTTTTTGTACAATGACAGTTTCAAAATTAGAAAATTAGATTGAAAAAAAGAAAGAAAGAAATATTTCACCTTGCTTATAGTATTGTTGTATACGACAATATATAGTACTGTAACCCCTGTATCTTGATACATATCATGTTGCCAGATTCTTGCCATTACACAGCCCTAGAAGATTGTGTTATTTCTTCTTTAAAAATAACAGTCTCACTGTAAATCTAACAGGGTTCATATTAGGGCCTGACCAATATGGGATTTTTAGGGCTGATGTTGAAGCCAATATTAGAGAGCAAGAAAATTCCGATTTCAGATATATGGGCTGATATTATATTTATATATTATCAGCTGAATGTGGATATCCTGAATGGAGGCAGGATATCTTAAATTTGAACAAACTTTGCTCCAAACATCAGTGCCCTTAACAGTTAACACTTCACTTGTTAGTTATTGAATAATGCACTGCCCTCTGCTGGACAAACTACTTAATAACACCATTTTAAATCACTAGTCTTAGCATTTTTTCCGGCTTTAAGAAACGGTTTTAATATTGGCACATACCAGAGAACATATACTCTGACAATGATGTATCTGCGATAGGCCAACATCAGCTGATAATATCGACGAAACCGATAAATCGGTCGGGCACTTGTACATATAGCACACAGTGCCTAGAGAGCTGGAGGAACAGGGGTCAGTACTTCAAGTTCACTTTTGCTCCCTATCTTAACACTGAGCAGCAGTGAGAGGTCACTGTGGTGACATGCTGCCCCCCCAACATTTTTACACCTTGCACCTTAAATCTAACCAAAGTCACTGGCATCCTCTTTGACCTGTGCTGGAATTATTATCACTGGATGAAATGAAAACTGTCAAAATAAAGCAGAATAACCGCTTCAAATTTAGAGTAAATGTTTTCCCACCCGACACTTACAGACTGTACGCTGTTTCATCCTTTTATTCCCAGAGGTCAAAGTCAGCTTTCTGTCAAAGAAAGTTCACAATGCAGACACACACTTAGAAAACTGGGGAATGTTGTTTCAAGTAAATGCATTTTAAAGCCTCCACTTATAGTAAACAAATTACCTTAATTTGAATTTTCATTGTAAAACGGCAAACATGACTAGTAACTGGCCTGTTGTTGTATCAGATGGTTTGGAAAAGTGTGACACATTAGCAGCCTCTGATTAGCATCAGAAAACAGCCATCTGCTTTAAATAATGAGTCATTTGGTGAACACATTTTGTTGTTGTCGTCGATGTGTGTGTGTGTGTAGCCTGGAACATTGAGCGCCATGGACTACGGACTGGATCGACGAACAGATCCGAACGAAGACGAGGTAACAGGTGAGTCTCTGTGTGACCTGTATGAACATAATGCCTGTCAATCAGCTTATCTTCAATAAGAGGCTTTAATGCATGAATTCAGACCAGGAAAGGCGACTTATCTTCTATTTCCTTTTCCTGTCTGCTGTTTCAAATCATTTAACTTTATCTTCTGATAAAATTAATCCCTTCTCTTCTCTTCTCTTCTCTTCTCTTCTCTTCTGCAGGCTCTTTTTCTGTATTCAGATTGTTGAACTGGTTAGAAATACCTGCACACACTCACACGTTGCTCCCATGTTTGACATAATGCATTTACTGTCCTCATCGTGACTTTGACCATTACAAACTGCATGCTTTAACCCTCTTTGAAGGGGAAGAAAGAATTGCAAAAGTCCTCACTGTCAACACTTCAAACTTATAGTGGTTCTCAAAAAATATTGTCTTTTGTAGGCACAAACACCCGACTTCTACGAAAGAATCGTGAGTGTCCATTTGTCTGACTTCTCCAACATTTTTCTTTCATCCTGCCTCATCTGAACCAACAGTTGTTTTAACCATTAGCAGTGATCCCTGGAGACGATTCTGAGTTCCTGACATCTTTATAGCTGTCATCTCTCTGTCACTTCCTGTAGATGATCTTTACCCAGCAGTCCATCATGAGGCCCAGAGTGAAGTCATCTGTGTCCATTGGCGCGTAAGCTAGTCCATCATGTATAAACTTCACAGGGAAGGGGATTATTTGGTATTCTTTTACTGTAAACTATATTTTTCTCCTGTCTCTGCAGGTTGGTGAAGTATTGCGCCACCTACAACAGCCACGATCCTTTCCTCTCCAAGTGTCTTCCCAGCAACCCCTGGCTCACTGATGATGTCACATACTGGACCTTTAACATGCCCAAGTAAGACGGCTGAGGATGATGTATAATTTATAAGGAATTTATTAAAGTTATTTAAAATAACTCGTTTATTTTAATAAATGCCTTCCTCTGCTTGTGTAATAGCGTGGAGATACCGACTAAAATGCGCGTGGAGAGGTGGACGTTCAGCTTCGGAGAGTTGCTGTCGGACCCTCGAGGACGAAACGATTTCAGACTCTTCCTGAAGAAAGAATTCAGCGGTACGATGGTGGTTTGTTTCATTAGCACTGATTAATCTGTCATGCGAACTTACTGCTGATTTTTAGCCACACAGTTGTCTTTTTAGCCATTAGAAGAGACAGATTTTTTTCTGTTCTTCTCCGTTAATTTCTATTCTGAATCATTTTAGGTGAGAACTTGGCATTCTGGGAGAGCTGCGAGGATCTGAAGTGGGGCACTGCCGCGACTATGAGAGAGAAAGCAGAGCAGATCTACAAGTAATGACTTAACTTACCCTCAGTGTTATTTATTTATTTATTTTTTAAAACATAAAATTTACCTCAAATCTGTACTTAAAGTGGTGATTTCGAAGATCTTCATTTGTTGATGTGTATTTAGTCACTGTCTGTCACAGAGTGTTGATTGAGACCACTGATGAAAGCTCTGGCTGTCTGCTGCGACATTTCTTCGCTAAATCAGAAGCAGGTCACAGTTAGTGACCCCTTTTATATCATTCAGCATGGGTTGGTCTGCCCAGAGGCTGGGCGGAGCTAACGCCGCAGCCTCACTCATGGTTGTATCTGACCGGTGTTGGTACTTTTCACTTCCTGTGAGTTACAATGACAGATCAAGGCACAAAGAAAATACAGCATCTCGGCAACGACAGTTCAAGTTCTCGTACAGGTCCAAAGAAGTGTGGCTGCATTCACAGCTTATCGCTAAAGGTGCTGTTAGAAACAGTGTAACTTAAGTCTTTGAGATGACCACTTTAAGTAGAGTATTTGAGTAAATGCAGGTAGTTACATCCTGCCACTGATACAAGTAGTGTTGTAGTGCTCCAGATTGGTCTTGGTCTTGAGAGCCGTCTCAGCCGTCGTCAGTCATTTTTAGTTTGATTTTTGTGATTCATCTAAGTTTGGCTGCCTTAGTCAGAGAATTCATAAGCAAAACAACATAAAAGAGAAAACACTCGGCAGAGCGCAGGTTCTGCAAGGCAGTGCTTACTGAGACGGCTGGGACAACGTTAAACTTCTATCGCCACCTTGAACTCAGAGGAAATCTTTTTAAGGTCTTGGTCTTGTCTTGGTCTCAGCACATTGTGGTCTTGGTCAAGTCTTGGTCTTGGTTTGTGTGGTCTTCGCTATAACATCAGGAACAAGTCCTAAAGCATCTCGTGTGTTTCTTCCTCTTTGCTGATCGCAGGACATTCCTGGCTCGCGGTGCTCCCCGTTGGATCAACATCGACGGAAAGACGATGGAAATCACAGTGAAAGGCCTGAAACACCCACACAGATACGTCCTGGATGCTGCCCAGACTCACATCTACATGCTGATGAAGAAGGTCAGTAAACACACCACGATCCAGATAACTGTTGTGTTAAAACCCCCACAAGCTGGAGCTCTTCATCACCGAATGCTAATTATTGCTTTGTGTATGTGTTGCAGGACTCATACGGTCGCTACATGAAATCTCCAGTGTTTAAGGAAACGTTGAAGAAGGCTATCTGTCCTGAAGAGCACAAGTTCACGTAAGTGACCACTTTTAATGCTGATGTTCAGTGAGTTCATGCTTTTATCAACTGCTTTAACTGGGAAAAATACAGAACTTAAATCCCATCAACTGAGGAAAAGAAAGGGTGATGAACATTGACAAAAAAGTAAAGTTTCTCATCATTCTGGCCAATTATTCTGTCCCTGTCTCTCACTCTCAAAACTCAAAATTTTCTAAAATTTGTATCTTTTTCCATCTCACTTCTCTTTTTTTCTTTTTCATCTCTCTTCTATTTCTCTCCTTTGTACACGTCTCTCGTCTTTGTCTTTCTACCCTTTTGTTTTTCCTCCAGTGATGCCCAGTTGGAGCAGAATGCGAAGAACAGACGGCCCAGTGTCAGCCCCATCGTCCTCCGGCAGCTGGAGCAGGAGCAGAAGGCCAAGATGGCCGCCAGTGTCGACATCACACAGGTCATGAGCAAACTCAGCAAGCAGGGCAAGGAGGCACCTCCTCCGCCTCCTCCTCCTGCTGCTGCGCCGACTAACAGTTAACGCAAACGTGAAATTCACTTATAAATGAGTTTTAGCTCCTAAATTGTAAGGAAATTCAGATTACTCATTTTATTTTAGTGGATTATTTATCAAAGCCATTTAAATATTAATTATGTAGTATATTTCATAATGACAGTGTTTACATTTTTATGTCATTTTAGTTTAAGTTTAAAGCTGCTATATTTAATACTTTTATATTTACAATGAATCAAATAAATATATTTAATGTAAAAGACTTTGTCTGTATAGAAAATAATATGTCTCTGTGGTGTTCAGCTGGTTTCTGCTGCCCCCAAGTGGCCAAAAAGCAAACTGTTGAAGGTTTAATGCCATACCCAATGCAACTGAAATGATTTATATTATATTCTATATAAACCTGAACTTGCAAAACTCTTCTGAGAGGAAGATTTTGTGACTTTGGGTGAACAGAACCTTTAATACTCAATAACGCACGTCTACACAGTTCATGTTTTGAACTGACGGCAGACAAACGGCCACATGAGGACATCTGTCACCATCTGTTACATTTCTGTCCTGACAAGCTTGAGCTGTTGTCCTCCTGCTGCTGCTAATGATGCGTGTATTCATGTGTTCATCTTCACTCATAGATGTGTATTCATTAGTGTTAGTGTACAGCTGAATGTTTACTTTTTCATCAGTCGTGAGCAAATAAAACATCCACAAACCACCTCATGTTTGTCTGTTTGTCTTGTTGTCGTTCATTCTGTTTTCATGTAGTTTGTTTGTCATTTCACTGTTTATCTGGATTGTCTTCAGGCTGTTTGAAGTGTCAGATTATGATTCCGTCCTGATTATTGTCAATAATACTGGATTAAGCTCAGGCACGAGCAGACAGTGTCATTCTTTTTCTTTCTTTCTTTTTTATTCTTTTTTTTATATCTATGTCTTTCCTTTTTGTCCCACTTTCTTCACGTTTTCCTGTTGCTTCCTTCATTCTTTTGTTTTCACAAGAGAACTCCATTGTCAGTCAGATCATGTGTCTCAGCCAGCTTTAGTTACTTTACAGATTACACGTTTTAACCCCTTCTTGTCAGGTAAAAACTATGTCTCCAAGTTAAATGAATGTGATTTAAACACATATATGATCTTAAAAACACTGACAGGTAGCATTTTTCTGCAGAATGAGGACTTTTTCTTTTAATTGTTTTGCAATAAAGCTATCTACTTCAGTAATATTTTGAATGCAGGACTTTTACTTGTATTTTTACTTTGTGGAAATAGTATTTTCAGTAAAGCAAAGGATCTGCAACAGTGAAACTGTCAAATGTTATATTAAAACAACCTCTCGACACATTACACGTGATTATTAGATTAGATTAAACTCGTCGTTACACACAGTATGGGTACTAAAACTAAATTGAGTTTGGCATCTTACCAGAAGTGCAGAGCTTTGAGTGCAATCATACACAGTACGGTTTTAGTATGAATGATGTCTTTTGTTAATAGTCATGCATGACAGAAACTATCACATAAAAATTTTAAAAATGCACAAGCATATTTTCAAAGTGAAACCATTTCTCAGTGACCTCTGACTTGTATTTGTTGCCCTTTGACCTCACAGCTGTGCCGCTTCACCACTCCTGTCCCCCACCTCGCTGTCTACTCTGGCATCTCTGACTTCCCCTCTGCCAACGCTTCGCCCTCTCTCCCCTTCCTAGCCCACACCCCGGCTTGTCCGTCCCCTATCAGTGTGGCCTTGGACAGCACATCTGGCTCTGAGCGGCGGGTGGAGCCCACTGAAGGCGAGGGAAACCCAGCAGCTGGAGGTCGCAACAGTGGAAACGTGTCCAGGTCTCGCATGGCTCTGTCCCTGCGTCGTCTGCTGAAGCGTGGTTGTGCCCCCTCCACCATGTTTGCCAGCTTGTCTCCAAAATGTCAATCAACTGCCGGGACGAGTAGCCGCATCCAACCAATGAGCCCGGATCCACCCAGTCAGGCTCCGCCCAGGCGGATTGCCAAGTGAGTGTGAGATAAACACGGTCATGCATACAACAGAGCATGTAAAATCTGCCGTTTTTAAAAAAATAAGTACTCAGTCTTTTAAATACCACTTTACTGCAAGGAAAAGTGCTGCTTCAAAAGTTACTAAATTAAAGTCCAAAAATATTAAGCATCAAAACATATATGTGGTGGAAATCACTGAAGCATTAAGCAGCTAAACTGCGAGCTAATTCGTTCAGGAGTTGGCGGAGACCAAAACAGAGTCTAAAGGAGAGTAACTTTTGGACTATTGCTCACGAGCAGGCTAGAAAAACACGACTTCAAATATATGTTATACAGCTGCAAGTGCCGAATGTTTGTACAGGCAACAATTTGCTAACATGTTAGCAGTAACAACAGAAATATCATTGGTATCGTTGTGCTCAATGCTAACAGACTCCATTAACAAAAACAATGATTTCACTCTACAGATGATCATAAAAAACACTTCTCAGCCCAACACTTAGCTGTCTCAATGGTCAGATCCTGTGTGGGAGGTCACTCTTTATTAAACACACACAGCTGAAGCAGCTCCCAAAACAAGGACAAACAGAGAGAGGAAGTTCAGATTATGACACACTAAGGAAGCAAGACTTCATTCTTTGCTCAGGATGCCTTTATTCCTCCATAGTTTTTCATGGCTAATAATTGTAAGCTGCTTCTATATTACTGCAGTGTGTAACATATACAATATATAGAATAATATATAGAACCTATAAAACTTATGATACTTTTTAATCCTGTTTCTTCCTGTACAAAAAGGACAAATTCAACACAATTTATCTATGATAAATGGAAACACCCTCAAATTGAAGGTGAAAGTTGTCACTTGAACTTCATCCATTGTAGAACTGACAGAACAGAAATGTTTCACAATCCAAATGCTTTCTTACTGCACTGTATTTGAACAGAATATAAATATCAGACATGCCTCACCAAGGCCTCTCTACAACCTTGCACAGTTTTTTCCAGATTAAAGTGGACATTCCTCCAGAGTGCCGAATCTACCCCATAGAGTCTGAGGACGAGGAGGAGGACAACAGGGCCGCCTCTCGAGGGGGAGTGGGAACAAAAGAGATCATCTGCCCCTGGGAGAGCCTCACGCCACAGAACGGGACGAGCTAAAAACCTGCATTTGCACAAGTGTAACAGGATGGGTTTTTTAAACCTGTGTCTGTGTGAGGAGGAAGATTTTCCCCACGTTCTGACTGAGATTAAAGGGGAAAAATCAACCTTGTGTTAATGTGGCCACAGACTACCACATAAATACCGAACAACAACACGGACTGACACAAAATAATCGAGGAAACTCTAGTGAAAGCTGCTGGCACAGTAGGCTGAGCATCAGTTTGCCTTGTCCAAGTTTTTACTTCTTAAGGGACCATTTTGTTTGAGCATCAAACGCAGACTGTCGGCAGGCCTGAAAGGGCAGTACTTTCAAATCTATCACATCTTTTCCAAAATACAGTGTTTTTTCACAGCTGTTTACCTTCACATTAAACAGAAAAGACGTGTGAAGTCCTGAAGTTCAAGCCTTCGTCACACAGCCAGTAATATAAAAAATTACTACAGACATTTGTTTAATTTTTTCAACTCTTCCTCAGGTTGTAGAAACCTTAAATTCCCCTCACAAAAATACTTAAGATGATTTTGGCTGAACTACAGCTGTGCTCGCTGACACATAGACGTTATATTCACCCATATTTTGACACATTTGGTGTTTGGAACAGATCTACAAGCAGTATTTGATACTCAAAATCTTTTTGGTGGAGAACTCCTTAAACTATGGCCTTACTGACACCAACCCTTTCTGATGTGAGCACCAGCTGAGCCAGTTGTTTGTGTTGGATGTTTGGTTTTTGAGGCCCAGCTCCACTCGAGGACAACAGGGTGCACGAACATCCAAGAGTTTTGAAACTTGAGCTGTAGCTTTCACATTCGGACCTCATTCTTTATGTTTTGATAAACGGTAGCTCAACAGCAGCCTTATCCATCTTCACACACGTGAAATATTTCTGCTTTCGTTTTTGCCTCAAAAATTTGAACAAAGCAGGCATGCACACAGACAACGAGATAACAAAAACTACAGATGACAATACAAATATGGACTTAGGTCTTTTTCTGATTCTGATTGATGATCATCGTTATTATACAAATAGTGCATTATAGTTTACATCCTACAGATGGAGAAGCCAAAGCAAACCGTATGTTCAAACTCTGCCTGTGCACATGCCTGCTACAACTATAGATAATGTATTTATATTATTGATTAATGATCAGTTTTCTGGAGTAGAGAAGTATTCTTGTGCTGCTATAGACTTAGATGCCTCATCCCCAGTTTACTTACCTCTTACACACATCATGTGAAATGACTGAATAGATGCATGTCAGGTATGATGGGAGCACACGAGCAGCTTGTGCACCGTCAAAGTTGAGGCGTTATTATAATGAGGGTCAGGTATTAGTTTTGTATTTGGCTCCACTGCTGTTTTGTACTCTGTGTAGCGGTCGTCTGCTGTACACAACCCTGAGCGAGCTGTGGATATTTTTCTCACATGTCTCTCCGTCAGGGGTTAATGTGAATAACTGTCAGAATGTATAATCTTTACCATGTTTACAGATGCAAGAATGTGAAAAATACCTTGAATTTGTTGTATTTGATTTGTACATTCCATGGCTTGTGTCAAGTGCCTCAATAAATGACTGTCTTAACAAAAATCTTCTCCTTTTTAAGTTCATGTTGACTTAAAGGTTGAGTGTCTCATATATCTGGACATGCAGTTAGTTTGGTAACACTTTCCTTGAAGCATGCATCTGTAATGCATTATGAACATACTTTTAATGCCTTATAATGCGCCTATAGTGCTGTATAATCATAGTTATAACGCTAATCCTAACTCTAACTCCAACCAGAACCAGAACCACCTATAACACATTTTAAGTGTGTTCATGTTGTTTTATGATGTGGTATAATGTGTCATAACACATTATAGCGACAGGCTTCATAGCCTACCTTTCCATTGTTTTGTTTTTACTTTTTGTTTTTTTTGTCCTTTGTTCTTTTATCTTGTTAATCAAATCAAATCAATACATATTGATTCTAAGCCGGTTATATATAAAATATACATAAATATTCCCACACAGCACAATATGCATATTAAATATAGCTGATGTGAGAGTGTGTTGTTGAAGCAATGCAATGCATGAATTAAATAACTAGCCACCATGGGCTGAGACAAAGTCAAATAAATGGGGCTTTAGAGTGAAACAGACTAAAAAAATCTTGAGTAACGAAAAAACAAAACAAAAAAACAATGTATAGCCAGCTCATGCAAATTTGAGTTAAGTCACTCCTTATTTATATTTACCTGAATTATATTAAAATGTAACCAAATAAAATGTTTTATCTAATGTGGCAGATGGCTCTTCTCCAGCCTAAAGGTAATGAACTTAATTAACCACTAGGTGGCGATGTTGCAATTTAAATAGGATCAAGACATCACTGACGCGGATGAGGGGACTCAGTAATCCACATGCATTAATTCACTGAAACCAGAAATATTAAGAGAAACAACTTCACCAATCATGGATATGCTTTTATACACTTTTCTCTCATTATTATTTAGATAATGCTAAATGTTATCAAACAGAGGTATGTAAGTTACTAGACACAGACAAGCTGATATATATACATATATTTTTACGCTCCCCTTAAATCTAATTTCCACATAATTTTGAACAAGGTCCAAATTTTGATAAAGGAATGAACATAATCATTTTTCACACGAAGGCTTTTACTGCAGAGTTTTGTGCACAAAAACAAGCTCATATGCTTTTCATCATCATTTCTACAATCCCGCTCCTCCCAACTGCACAGGAGACACACACACCATCACTGAGGTCACTGAACTGAGGCCGGATCAGAGCTTTGATCTGCGTGTGTGTTTGTTGTTGGTTTGAACAGAACCGTCCGATCGCTGTCTCACAATACCCACACAGGGACGTTCACACACAGTCCGTTCATACATTTGCTTACCAAGGAGAAGGGAATTAATGCAACACACTTAACATTCATCTGAGGTGTGCATATATTAAAATACATCTGTGTGGAAGAATCTTCTAATGAGTTCCTTGTGTTTGATGTAACACCTGAACGAGTGTCTCAAAAGCCATACACATCATAGCTTCAATGTTGTTTTTAGAAAAAACTGTTTTCTGTCACACAGCCTCATTTGAGAACAGTCGTACAATTTGCCAATCATCTTTCTTGACTAATTGATTACCTAGTTAACAATGGCTGGAACTACTGGACTGCATGTGTACAATGGAAAATAAAACAGGAAATAGCGTTAAATAGACCTACCTACTAAAATAAAAATATCAGATTCTATGATCATTACCGGAATAGTTAAACATTTCAGGCAATACACATACTGACATTTAGTTGAGAAGATCTATACAACTTTCACATCTAAAACTAATGTTTAAAATCAGAGTGAGGGCCTGGTGGCAGTTAGCTTAGCACACTGGAAACAGAGGGAAACACCTAGCTAGTTAGCCTACCAGCACTTTTAAAGCTCACTAATTACTGACACAAAGAGGCATATTGACAAGCTAAAATTTTGCATTTGTCTAGACACACAATTAGGGGCTTTAGTAGGCACATTTTTAACTTTAAAGAAGAAGGCTAAGCTAGTTAGTTCCATTTGTGCTATATTTTATATCTATGCTAATCCAAGCTAATCGCCACTGGTTTTAGCTCCATGCTTGGCGCACAGACATAACCATCCTCTCATTCATTCTCACTTAAAAGGTTATTTCATGCTGCCTTTAAACAGAAAATAATAAAGCCAGCTATGGAGGTCATGTGCACATATGGCTGGTGTTTAAAGCTGCAAAGATCTGCACATGCTATCCTTATAAATATGCTAAGCCTAATGTTTTAGCTTAGTAAAAAAATTGCTTATTTATAGCTAGCATCTTATTAGAGCTGCGTTTTTGGCTGCTTGATGAAAATTCAATACATAGCTACTCTTTTAGGTCTAGTTTGTTTCTGAGAAAAATATCTGATCTTTAGAGTACAGACATACAACTTGTTTGCTAACTGGGGCAAGTGTGGAGACGCTTCCTGTTTGTCTGAGTGGAGTGGGAAACCAGATGAGGATGAAGAGGAAAACAAAGCAATGTGCCCTTTCATTCCAATACAAACATGTACATACACACACACAAACAAACACACCTCCATCTACAGGTACACACGCAGCCCCCACATAAACATAAATATGTGTCTGCCGCTGTGTTTGACCTCGCTGTGACATGATGAATGACCAAATCAGAAGCGTAATGAAACGCCGCACATTCGCCTGCTGCTGCTTCCCTAGGTATGCGTGTGTGTGTGTGTGTGCGCACGCGCATGTGTGAGTGCCCACAGGACTTCAATCAGGATCACAGGTGACCTGGTGTCTTACTGAGCCTCCCAGGTTTGACAAGAGCAGATAATTACCAGTTACCTTCCACCTAGTAAGATGAACCAAGAGGAGAAAATGAGTTTGTGAAGACAAAGACCTTGAAGCTTCAACTATAGGCCATTTAGGTCACCTCTCTCTTCACACATCTTTACTTTTCTCCCTCTGTGTTAGCCTTTAACTTCTGCACACCTTCTTGACATCCTTTAATTTTTCCTTTTGGAGGCTTTGGAGGCTGATCCTTATTTA
>JAQFJB010000014.1:4295859-4310196 GCA_029874875.1 Naso minor
GATATGTTACTTCATTGTAATTTCTTGAAATCTCTGCTGGTCCTTGACAGAAAAACTTTTAGTTTATAACTCTTTTAAAGCGCTGGCAGGTTGATTTTGCTAGCTTCGGACAGAGCCACAGTATTTGTTTCTTTGTATTTTCTTTTTTCTTTTTTGCTAAGCTAACTGGAAGGCTGCTGGATGTAGCTTCATACTAAATGTACAGGTATAAGGGTGGTATTAATTTCCCAAAAGGCATTGCTTTAAATAGAGCCCCATATGGTGGCTTTGCACTGTGTTGCAGGGAGAGAACATTGCATCACAATCCGAGCTAACTCCCTGAACTGGCCTTGCAGGCTTGGCTTCATTAACTCAATGTACATTCTGCTATTTTAAAGAGAGCCATTGAAAACAAGTTGCACGAGCCATTATAAAAATAGCTCGACCTCGGCCACAATAACAGAGAACAGGAGGATGAGTCACTGAATATGCCAAGACCTCGAGGAATGTTCTGTTAGTGGCCACAATGTGAAGTGCTGTCCATGGTGCTGAAGCGTGTGCCAGGTGCTGGTGTTGTCACTGTTGGACAAACAATTATGGCTGCAACTAAAAGTTATTATCAAACAATTATTTTTTCTGATTAACAGATGGTGAAATCTAGACTTTTCCTGATTTGCTGCATGGCTCTTTGAAACCATGAAAGTCCAATAGTACATAGCCATGGCTTAAAAGTTTCACCACATTTTTAGCAACATTCACAAAATTAGAGTTAAACTGGGAAATCAACTTTAATTGGTGCTAAATTGTTACAAAAAGCACTTTGAATAACAGAGTCATTAAAATGTGAAACAAATCGCAACCTAAACTATAATTTGCACCTTTTCTTTAACCTTGTGAAGACACCTCACAATCTGCCTTAATCAAAGTTAATGCTCCACACTTGGCTCAACTCGAGAAAAATTAATGATTCTATTGTGTTTACTTGAAAGGACAATCCAACTTCCCAGTTCCCATTTGGACATTTTTAAATTGTCACTGTTCTGGTCCAACAGTCCAAAAACCACATTTAATTTTTTTTTACAATAATACTAAACAGAAAAAAAGCACAAATCCTCACCTTTTAGAAGTTTGGATCTGCAAATGTTTGACATAAAAAAAAAAGACGTAAATGATTAACTGATCATATAACAAATACATTTTCTGTTGTGTAACTACATTTTTTGATAATTACACAGTGCAATCTCAGAGGTTAGTATTATGCAAAGTGTACAGCTGTGTAGAGCTGCAGATGTTTCACAGCTGGAGCTGCACATACATACAGTGGATCTGTGGCAATCTCAGAGAACCAATAGTCCGCTGCATCAGCACACAGTATTGTTTCGCAACAAATCCACATCTTACAAGACATATATAACATAAATCCTCCTTGACGACGCTCAAAATTGTAGAATTAATTATTTTGCCTGTCAGCCAGCGAGCTTTTCCTCCCTGCAGCAAACATAATTTTGCTTCTCGCTGAATCAATCTAAGTTAATCTGTGGATCTGATTGTGCTGCTGGCCGGAAAACATATGTTCTCAGCTGGCTGCTTTACACACTGTCCAGCTGCTGAGATCCTTTGAAACATCTGTCTGCTATTGTTTCCATTCATCTGAGGTATCACAGTATCTACTACACACATCCCATACAGATATAGATGTCTCAGTCACATGTCTCACATCTCAAACACTCTATTTTAACACCCATCTGTATTTATAGCGCTGTGTTAAAAGACCTGTCACCTGACCGAGCTGCACAGTGAGGAAAAGAGAAGAAAACAGCTTTTATTAGGAGTGATGCTAACCTGTAAAAGACAGCACGCTTTAAAACTATGAAACGCCTGTCCAACAATGTGAGTGAAAGAGGGGAGGGGAGCAGAGTGGAATTGTTTGTCTCTCCTCCTGGAAATTACTGTCACAAGTAAGCCATGAAGAGAGGGGGAAAAGTGAGAGCCAATCAGACATTTCTCTCTCACACACACAGATGCACACACTCAGCATTACTCTCATCTCTCAGCACAAACACACACTTAAGCATGTCAACACAATTCCAGCCAACATTACTTAAAACCATGAGTTCTCTTTCCGCAGAACGAAAGGAGTGAGATTTATGATGGACTGAGTTTTGTTCTCTTCCTCCCAGGCGGATGATTGCCTTCACAATGAGCACTTTGATCCGTGAATGAGACCAGCAGCTCACAATACCGAGAGACGCATTTGTATGGGTGTAGCTCTTCCAGGTTCATTGTTGTATTTGCTTTGTCTCTTTGGTTTCACCAGCGTGTGTGTTTACCTTGTCGATAATCCAAGGTAAATGTGATGTTTGTCGCCTCCACTCTGCAGCTAGTTTTTTAAGCAATTCACTCCATTTAAAAAAAGGCTGCAAGTACATAAAACACAAGCAAATGCAGGCAATTTCCAGGGGGCACTAAATATTTATGAACATGCTAATGGTAAGTTCAAAGCTAATGCTAAACCTACACTACATATCTCCATGGCTCCATTAATACCAGACTCATAAAATTAGAATATGACAAAGTAAAAACCAACCCTAAGAAAGAAAATTATCTCAACTCAAGGGAGGACATACCAGCTTTTTTGAGCTTTCAACCATATTTCTAGGTGTGCTTTAATCTTTCCACGTGTATCTCAACTTCGGAAAACTGCAAATTTTCCAGAATGTCTGTATTTGTGTTCAACCTGAGTGTCTGTATTTGTAGCGCTATTTTTGTGCCGCCTATGTGTTCTGAAATGAGTGAATCTGCTTGTGTTTTATCTATTTGCTGCTTTAAAAAATAATCCACTCAAGGTAGATATTGTCAATCTCAAAGTAATTTAAGCTACTCAAAACAAAGAAAAGCAGCAAATTCTTATGTTTATGAACTGCATTGTTGCTTCAGAAAAGCTTCAACATTATACAATTAATGATCAAAATATTTGCTGATTATTTTTCTTTAATTATTAGAAAAAACATATCGTTTCTTCTCCAATTCACTACTGTGCAAAGTTGGGAAGCTTTAAAAAAAAAAATCATCATGTCCCATAATGCAACAGCGTGGTCAAAGGGAAGCCAATATAAACCAATGTAAAAGAGCAAATCGGAGTAAGTGTTGTGAAGAAACTAACTCATGACTTTACTAAAGCTGCAGTTGGTAACGTTTGCTAACAATTAGCATGAGACTCTTTGGGAAGCAACTCCGCTGCCGCCGTTAGCTCCCGTTTGCATTTTATTTCGTTTGTGTCGTTCTCATTTAAGTTCAGTTGCACGATTGCAGGTCCGTCTCAGCTCGTGCTTGCTGACACTTTGTTGTCGGTGGAGGCAAATCAAAGCATATGGCACGAACAGCTAATCAACTTGTACTGATGTCACCTGTCGCTGACAGGAATAGCGTAGGTCAGCCAATCAGGACAGAGAGTACAAAGAGCGTCACTGACTGGGGGCAAATAGAATGGGTGTGATAGGAATTCTACCAATCGTCACTGACTAATAGGTGTCTCTTGGTGTCTTGACATTTTTTCAAAATCGAACACAAAAAAGTTTATGTTTACCTCAAAGCTACAAACCTCAGCTTTAATAGTGACATGAGAGTAAAAAAGGAAAAACTGAGAAAAACAGCTGGAACTGATGGGCCGACATGAACAGAAACACAACACACCCGGTAAGTATTTTTTTTAATGATCATTCTGAGCTCTTCTCCAGTTTAGTAAATGCGTTTCTTTCTAAATTATCATCTCAATTTGTCATATCAGAAGTCTGTGTGGCAAAGCTGAGACATCCCTTATTTTCTGACACTTTCAAAAAAAACCCTCCAAAGCCACAGAAAACAAACCTGCATTACAACAATGATGCATAAGCTAAAATTCATCAATAAAAATTGGTGGAATTCTCCTTTAAAGGACTCATTCCTATTAGCGATACCATGTTTCATTCAATATTTGCTTTGTGTCTCTTGGACAGGCGACTGCCTTGTGTGTTTTCTGTCAACAGTCGAAGGTGAATGTGATGATGTCTTATTGACTGTGAAAAAAACTCACACTGATCAACAAACAAACAGAGCCTGGAGGGTGCTGAGCGGAAACAAAAATACTATTAATGGGATTCGTTTTGGAGCAGTTGATGGTGAAGAGAAAGAGTGGAAAAAAAAGGCAAAGCCAGGGAATTAAACAGAGCAACACAGTGAGGTGATTTAAGGAAAAGGTGGCAGAATTCTTGACAGGATGAAGGTGAATAATACCAAGAAATCGGGAGCAAAAGTGGGCTGGGAGAGGAGGAGGAGGAGGAGGAGGGGTGGTGCTGAAGTGAGCGAGAGGGAGGAGAGGAAGGGAGGCAGGCTAAATCCTCACACCATTATTACCAGGACGCACATGCAGCCCCTCCTGTGATGGAGTGAGACGAGATAGAAAGAGATAAAGAAAAGATGGAGTTAAAGAGGAAATGGAAAGCAGGATTACTGGTGTGACAGCACTGGCAGATGAGCGGCGGCGCAACGGTGTGAGAGAGAGAGAGAGAGAGAGAGAGAGAGAGAAACTCTGGTGGAAAAAAAAAATCAGTGCAACAGGATGAGGACCTGCTAGTGCACAGCCGGCCCGACCCCGCAGACCTGCCATCTGTCCCGCTGTTCTCTCCGTGTTCCTGACGCTTCCTATCAGCCAACATCTGGATCCTCTTGCATCCATATGGGAAAGAGTCTGAGGCTTCCCAAATAATCTAAATCTTATCCTTCCTTCACCTTTTTTGGTTACACAGAACCCTGAGGAGGATCAGTATCACCGGGGGGATCCCTTGCTGCGGAGTACCATCACTACAAGGGCTGAAAACTGGACCAAAGGAGGCAGAAAACTTTTGCTCCAAAGATGTTGAGGCGTGCACAGGACCCTTCCTCATCTGTCTGTGAGATTTGCTAACTTCCCATGGATCTGTCGTGTCTCTTACCCCCGAGCAGGGAGAGGGAAAAGGAGACAGAGGAGGTGGAGAGGGGGAGAAAGGAGGAGACGGCGGGGAAGCGTCACAGCCGCCGCCGCTGCTGCTGCTGCTGTTGAAGTGTTACCAGTGTTTGTGCTCCTCTGGTGAAGAGGCATTTTATCACTCTTCCTCCCCCTCTGTCGCTTCTCTCCTCATCCGACCAGCGGGGAGCCTGAGGGATACAGACAGAGAGCTAAACACAGTGGGTTCATGCACATACGCTCACAAAACACCCTCCTTTTCCCTCACTTTCATCTCCTTTCCTCCCTCATTTTGATGTCCTGTCTTCACCTTCGTGACCACTTGTAAACGTGTTCACTGTGACACGCGCAGACAAACAGAGGTGAGAGAGGAGGCGAAGAAAGTGAGGAGTTGGGAAGAGAGATTTTTTGGGAGAAGCAGGGAGAGCACATATGCTCGCTGTCACGTTGTGAAGTCCTTCAGGGGGAGTGTGCAGGCATCCAAAGCTGCCAAACACACACACACACGCAGAGTCAGTGATAACTCCCTCGCTCTCACACAGCGGCTTGGTCTAAATGCGTACTCCTACAGGTGCTGAGAGGGGAGAGAGGCAGGTGAAAACCAGGTGAAAAGAAAGAAATAGAGAAAGAGACATTTGGAAGAAGGCAGCTGGGGAACGATGGAGCAGCAGGAGTTCAAGTTGGATGACGGCAGAAGGCACAGGTAAGCCTGTCACATACACTCACACCCACACGATCCCTCACACTCTTAATCTGATCCACTGTCAGGGATTCATACTTTATATATAAGTGAGGGGGACAGATGTGGAGCAACAGAACAAGAAGCTCAGGGGGAATGCGAGTGTAGACGCACAGTGTGAGAGCAGTCAGACTCACAGTTTTCTTAAGTGAAGAGTTTCCTCGAGAGGAAGCTCCGTCTGCTGCTGACAGAAACAGAACAGCCAGTTGTTTCCACTGTAAGAAGACAAATTAGCATTTTCACTCTAAGCTTTGGCTGTTAGCTGCTTGTTTTGGGGTGTGTGTAAGCATGTGTGTGTGCGGAATCTTTACTCTACAGGACTCATTCACTCATGGCTTATGGATGTTACAGATGTAGTGTTTCACCGTCGTATCAGTTCTCTGGTAATGCTCATTGATTCGTCCCATAAGCTCAGTGAAGCGCCTCTCATTTTTCTCCATTAGTAACAGAAGCTCCTTTGTGTTCCGGTTTACATGCATCATGTTGCAGCATCGTGGGCCTCAGTTTCTTCAAGGTGCAAAGTTCACAGTGAGATTGACCAGTGATTCTCAAACTGGAGATTCAGGCCCACCCAAAAGACTCATATAATGAATCTGTGGGGCTACAGAGTGATTATTAAGGGAAAGAAAAGTAAAATATATACATATTTATTGCAATGACTGTGAAATACTCATCTATTCAGACATCTGAACATCCTCTATAAAAAAGGCTTTTTTTTAATGCTCCAGTTTCATGTTGTAACATCAAGCACCACAGTTTCTTCTGGCAGCACAGATCACAGCTGCACGGGGTCCCAGGATAAATTTAACCTGCCTAAAGATGATTCACAGGGATAACATGAGGGAAAAAAACAACGTATTTATCTTAAACACAATTATGCTATTATGTCGAACTCATGTCCAGTCCTTGTATTTTTGTTAAACAGAGGCCACTTTAACATTCGAGGTCTTTAAAAAAAATCCCTTTTGAGACTTAAGACTGCTGCAGTTTTAAATAAATCATTTTTCTTCCGACACCAAACTCCTGTAGATGAACAGTTCATGACCAGCATTTTCTAGCTTGGAGGTCTCTTTCTTTCTTTCTTTCTTCTTTTGGGGTGGGGGGAGCAGATAGGAGAAATATTAAATCCTGTTCAAACTCCTCCCCTTTTCCAGTTTTCAGTTGTTCATGTATCAAGTTGCATCATCACTTCTGGCAATGTGTTTGTTTTAGCTGCACGGTTTACAGTAAGATGGAGCAGTGGTCACCAACAGGGGGTCATTTGTTTAATTTTGCTTTTCTTCGCCTTCTAAGACAAATGAAATTCCTCTTAAGGCTGCTAATTCTGCAATTTTAATATTTAATGTTACAAAAGTAACACACACAACGGTTCCACAAGATGTGGGAAAACGAAAAATCACTTTTATGTTTTTTTTGTTAAATATTTGATAATTTTACCTCTAATAGCTTGTAATATTCATACAAATGAAAACTGTGAACAGCTGAGCTGTTCAAAACTCATGTAGTCATTGATTTGTGCTTCAGACGAAAGGAATTACAGACACAGACAATCAGGAAAAAGTGTGTAGGCATGTGAATGAATGCCACTTGCACCACTTCATGTATGTTTGTGCAGGCACAGCGTCTGTTTAAGCAGGTGGCAGCAGATTGGGTGTCGTTGAGATTTTAATTGCTCTACGTTTCGGGGCCGAGCCGATCTAAATGCCCCCGTCCTGTCAACGTCACTCAGCGCAGCTGATGTGTCCGGTCTGCAACGATTTCCTGTAAAGCTGTCAAGTCTTTATGTGTGAGAGCAGGAACCCACAGAGAGATGGAGTTGCAATGTCAGCTGTTAAAACCTAATGATGATAAATTTATGTTGCAGACGTTATGTGATATGTTTCATAATCAGCTCAGGGGTTAAGCATGACACGCTCATTTATTCATATTGTGAGTTTAATTTGTGCGTTTATTAGCTCTGTGAGTGTGTGAGTGTGTGTGTTTTGAGGCATGTTTGCATACATGAGCATGGACGCAAATCAACTTGTCTTCCACAATTCAGCCATGAGGAAGAGAGATGCAGAGATGGAGAATCAAAAAGAGGAAGAGGATGCAGCTAAAGAGCTGGCTGACGTTGACAAAGCGGTTCCTGGTTCAGGCTCTGAGGTGTATTTACTGTCATGCGTTACTGTTGATGTAACTGTTAAAATGATGACTTCAGGTGAATGTTAAGCTCCTAAATCTTTAGTGTGACTGAATTTAGACTTTCTGCTTGAGCACTGATGTTAATGTGAGTTCATTTGATTTTTGTAACCACATGTCACAATCACAAGACAATAGACCTATAGACTTAAATTTACGCCTGTCATAGTATCAACCACACTCATTTTACATTTGCATTACTCAAAGCTGTTATGAAATAATGTTGAAAAAGCAAACTTACAAATAAGACGGTGTAACCCTTGTAACCTGTGTCATTGTCTTGCCAGAGTAGCAAGAAATAAGAAGAAAGCTAATGTAAAATTTTGTATATCTAACAAATCCGATGAAAGCACCAAAACCAGCAACCCTTAGTCGTCTCTCAGTAATGTCCTTTATTTTCGGCCAAAAGGGGGCAGCAGGAACAAGCTGAGAACAAGCCATTTGCAATAGGCTAGTCGATTTTAGGATTACAGCATTAGGCTATCATCCTCTGAGGCAAAACTGTTAGCAAAACAGTTGCTTATTTAGTTGTATAGCAGATAGGGGGCACTGTTTTGTTAATTACGAAGCATGATTTTAATGACTCGATAAAATTAACCAATATTCACTCTGCTTTCAGCTCAGATTTTGATTTCTTTTCTGGCTCTTAGCTGCTAAATGTTCCACTGTGTTTACTAGTTAGCTGCTAGCTGGCTAACATAGAGAGCAGATAATAAAACAAAGCCCCTGGAAGTGTGCAAAGCTTTGAAACCAATGTCACATAGTTGTCATTCTGTGTAAGTACATGATTCACACGAGCCCCAGAATAGCCTATTTTTCCTCATAAGCTTATTGTAAACTGTGGCTAATAATTTTTAGCATCACAATCCCAAAGAAATGATTGTTCTTACTCCCATAAGTTGGTTTATTTGGTCTAGAAGAGTCACTAAATTAAATCATTTTAATCCCTTTTCACAAGTCACTGCTTTAAATTTATAGTAAGGCTAGATGTTATGCATAATTAAAAGCATGTCAGCTGTGAGTGACAGCAGCTGTCAGCTGTTAGTCTGCGAGGCATCACACAGACTGGTGGCAACTCCATAGCTCCACCCTCTCGTCCAAATATGATAAAATTCCTGGGTTAAAAAAGACAAGATGGCAACGTCCATAATGCCAAACCTGATGCTTGGGTTACATCAGACACATTAAATACTTAAACCCGAGCATTAAAAAGGAATTTCCAGTATCAGGAAGTGAAATTAATGCTGCAGAGTAAGTTTTAACACTGGGATTGCTTGGACTGATCCCAAGTCTGAATAAATGCGGCTCGAGAGAATCCTGATGCTTCTCGGAGCTGTCAGAGCGCCGCGCCTGCCGTATGTTGATGAGAGGAAGGCCGTCTACTACATTAATATTAACCCACTTATTCAAGTGTCCTAATTAATGCAATCAAATCGTTTTCAAAGGTGCTGTGAAAAAACAAGGTTCAAGGCAGACATGTTGATAATTCTCTGCTGATGATCCTCATCCCATCAACTAGATCCTCTCTGCTTATTTCCTCTCCACCCCCTGGGGACTCAGTATAGGGACTCCATCATGTCCCCGCTAAGTCGTCAAATGACAAAATCTTCCCCTCTGTATTAACTTTACTGTGTGCTCCAGGAGATACTGAGGACATCTGAGCATGTGGTCCAACAGGTTTTCTCATAATGTGTATAATTTTATTGCTTATTTTGGGCATAACAAGCAGACAGTGTGGTAGTCCCGCTTTGTGCTGCATTTGAGAACTCAACTATTAATGAATGCTGGTCTTTTAGGCCTTTTCTTCCTGAAAATTTTGTGAGGAAAAAGGATACATTTATTCTCTTTTTAGACACCTAAAAGTGTAATCATTAAATTGAAGAAATAAAACAAAAGTTTTGGTTTATACTTCTTTTTGTGTCTTTTTTAAGCAGTGGATGCCAACTTTTTGGCTCATTAACACATTAATCAAAGCCTGCTACTGGTTTCATTAGCAGAGAGGTGAACAGTTCAATGGAAGAGTGATTTTGCATTTCTAAAATGTTTTATTTGATAAATCGCCAGAGGCAAAGAGGCTAAAAATAGTCGAAATTACTTAAGAAAAGAGCTCAAAATTCAAAATAAAGAATTAAGCAAAACATAGAAGTGCTTTCTGATCTGTCAGCATCATTGTCTGCCCTTCAAAACCCTAACAAATCACTGATGTTCATAATTTGAGAGCAAAGTGGCTAACGATTGATTAGGTTCAGAGACAGATAATGGTTTGATTTTAAAGTACCGGTACTTCTTTATTGAGGTCAATTTACATCAATAATAAACATATGTTTAAGATGATGGATTAATGGTAAACATGCTGTATAAAAAACAACATGACTTATAGTAGGAAAAGGATGTGAACAGCGGTTTCCTGTGTTAAAATGTTTTATTGACTCACAATGACCTCCTTTGTTGCTCTATATTAATTAAACTGTCGCCTGACTTTCATCTTTGCTCCTGACAGACAAGAGTCATAATTAATACAGCAGCTAGAGGTCCTTTGTTCCCCTATTTTATGACAGAATAAATCAAGATCAAAGATAAGATAAGATAAGATAAGATGAGATGAGACAAGATAAGATAAGATAAGATTTTTTAGTTACTATTATTGATCCCTAGAGAAGAATCAAAGTCTGGCAGCAGCACAAGGACAGAAATAAGTGTGGCAAAATTGTTGAAGCAAAAAATGTGAGGGGTATATTAAACTACAAGAACAGAAGTGAAAATAGAAACTATACAAGAACAATTAAAGATAAAATCACAAGGTAACATTGACAACGGTGTAATTAGTCCCACAATTAGATGGAAGTGTTATTTTTACTCTCTTCTCAGAGGTCTGAAAATGAGACTTTAATTAATTCATGATTACTTGTATCAAAGCCCGCTAGGTTACCGAAGAAGAGAAGTTTAACAGTTGGTTAAACAAAAATGATTTAAACGTTGTTAGGATGTTGAATTTGATACATTTTCAAATGGGAATCAAATGCAAATAGACTGAAAATAACAAGCATTACTCCAGAAAGAACACCTAAAAAGGCAATGAGACATTGATAGTGTTTTTATATTCAAGAAATCATCTACAAATCTTTTTTAGAGCTATAAAAATCAACCTGTGACTGAAATGAGGGTCGACACTGGAGGATACATACTGTAGGTGGATGATGAAGTTTGACACTGTTACTAGTTTTTCCTCATTTGCCACTGCTGTCACTCAGTAACACTGTTGTTCTTTTGTCCTTCGTTCCTTCATGTTCCCTAAACTTATCCCTTCAGCTGTGTGGTTCATTTCCATGTCTTGGATAAATTTGTCTGTGTGTGGTCATTTCAGAGCAAAGTTCCACTCCATCAGTCTCGACCTGCCCATATGAATGAGACTTTGAAAAATAATTGCACTAACACACCAGGGTTTAAAACTGGTGTGATTACACCGTTTTTGATAATAAGTGTGACGTTTTCCTGTTTATCTCTCTGACTGACAGATAAGAAGGGACTCAGCTGATTATTGTTGCGCGCCGCATTTGTGTGTGATTGATATTCAGATGCAGCTCATTGTGCTCCGTCCGTTGTGTTCACATCCTCTTTATGTCGTAATCACACACTGTTATATCGCTGCTAATCTGGAGCAAACACACCCACTCTGTCAACTTCCGAACCACCACCCCCACCACACACACACACACACACACACTGCTAATCTCAGGCCCCATTATCATGCCTTTTTCCAGAGATTACTCCGTTAACTGAACATTTGACCTGCTCTTCACATCCACCCAGTCAGCATTCGTCTCTTCTGTCTCTCTCTCACACTATTTTTATCTTTTGCAGTCGTTCTTTTGTTTCCTCATTTACCCTCTCCCTTTCTGTTTATTTAAGATTAATACTTAAAGTTACTTCTAAAACATTACCTAAACTTCTCCGGCCTGCTTTTTTCCTCAATTCCTGTCATTTAACAAGCAGTAATTTACATAAGAGTTTCTTTTCTGATTAATAACACCATGTCACTTTTTGTTATTTATTCTCTCACTTCTCTGTAACAATTTTTGCAATTATCATCTTTTTAAAAGTATTTTTCTTCTCTTTTTATTTCTCTTCAACGATTGTTCTCCAAATCTCCTCCTTCATTTTGTTTATTCATCCTCCCCCAACTTTCATTTTCTCTTTATCCGGCTGCATCTGTCTTTTGCTCCATCTGTCTGACTGTTCACTTGTCTGTCTGTATATTTGGTCTGAGTGTCTGCCTGTCTAGCTCTCCGTCGGTCTGTCTGTCTGTCTGAAATTCTGTCCGTCTGTCAAAATATGTTTATAGGTCACTAATGTTTTGGAGTGAAGGTGGGTGAGAGGAAAGACATCAAGAGAACATGTGAAGTGGTGAACTCACCTGTGTCTGTAAAACGTGCAAAAGATTTGAGTCAACAAGTTTTATGTCATAAAGGATTTGTGGTAGTGTAGCAGTGAAGAATATGAATTTCCACGCATATTTATTGCTGCATGAACCAATGAATTAAGTTGACATAAAAATGTCCAAGAATCTCTACATAATCCTTATCTTTAGACACTCATCCTCAAGGTGGTAACCTGTGTCAGAATACGATTAATTCTGACTTACAGACTTTAATAATGTTAAGAAACAACGTCTCACAACCTGAAGACATGAGAGATGACATCAAGTCATCTCTGTTCTTGATATTAATCTAATTCTGTAACTCCTAGGTTGTAAAATTAGCTATAGTATGGATGTTTTGTCTTTTATTCAGCATATTTTCAAGCATGGTTACATGCTGTTTGTCTCATGTCTGCCATTAAGAACCTGTTCCTTTCACAGTATTGCTGCATGTGGAGGTTGTTTGTTTTCAGTCTCCACCTCGCACTAGTGGGTGGCGGGTTAACGGCTGCTCTGTGCTCACATCAACATATAATGAGTCAGTGGAGACAAATAAAAGGATCTTAGTGAGTCAAAACAAGCAATCCCAGAATTTACAAGAGAAAAAGTGCAAGGCAGCTGTCTGCAGTGTGTAAAATCAGAAAAAAAAATTCTCCAGGGGAACTTAATAAATCTCATTTTTAGATTTAAGATGTATATGAGCCCTCCATTAGACCTGTATATAAATGAATATGAACAAATTGGAAAGCTAAAAAGGCCAAATGTTCAAAAATGTCATTATATGCAGATGACACTGCTCAATACAATTTTACAACCCTGATTTGAAAAGATACATAAAACTAAGTGTGATTATTTTCTAAACTTTTTGACATTTAGCAACTGAAAACAGTACAAAGACAATATATTAAAACTCTTACCCCATCAGTTAATTTTTTTTTGTAAGTATATGCTTATTCTAAATTTCATGCCAGCAGCAAGTTTCAAACAAGTTGGGTGACAGTATTGTGATTAGGCTCAGCTGTTCACAAGCAAGTTCACCACATTGTGAACACATGATTGTATAAGTGATATTATGACACTGGCTTGGAAACACAGCAGTTGTTGGTAATCATAGTTTGTTTGAAAACTGATGATTGCATTCAGTTTTTATCTATATCAAGGTTAGAATCATGATTGTAAAATAAGATTCAGTTTTAAAGAATACAATGTACAACATCACTTACATTTTGCCAACCTGAATATTTACCAAGAAAACAATCAAAATGTCTTTGAATTATCAAAAAAAAACAAAAAAACAAAAAAAACAAAAAAACCCCCCAAACACATCAACATTGATATTAAACTGAAAGGCACAGATCTATGAAGAAATCCATCATTAAAGCTGTGCCATCATTCTAGTTGTATCTTTGTATTGACTAAAGGTGGATCTATCAGCAGCATCTAATAACATAGATAGATTGTCTTTAAAAGGTTCAAATTGTATTTATTGCTGAGAGCACCCTCAGCCCAAGAGCTTTAAACCTTATTAAGATGAATGATTGATGTGCCGGCAGCGAGAACAGTGAGAAGGAGCGGGACACATTGAGGCCAGTGTTGCTTTGTGAGGAGCTTTGAATCAAAGCTGAGAGGTGCGCTTAATTATCTGAGTGTCTCTGATGGCAACAGATGAGACCAACTCTCTGTATAAAACCAAATATGTGTGTGCGTGTGGAGATCTTTATTTCGTATAAGAAAGCCTGCCTGTCTTAATTAAAGGTTCAAAAATATTGATTAAATAAGATGAGACCTTCAAACAGCAGACATTAGATTGACATGGTTTGCTCATGTTGGAGGTTTATTCTTTTTTGTGAATTTTATGTTCAACGCACTCAAAAAAATTGTGTTGACTTGCAGAGACCCTTTGTAACAGAGGGAATGACCATACAGCAAGCTCTAATCATTTTGTTTTATCATTCCTAATACAGCAATATGTATTTCACATACCTTGAAATTATTAGTTTGATTTGATTAAGCCGTTGAGTGTAATTTTTAATCATTGAC
>JAQFJB010000014.1:4444474-4456120 GCA_029874875.1 Naso minor
TCACCAATCACTAATTTAGCTGAGTTCATCATCATTAATTACTTAAGAGGGATGTAGTTTTCTTTGTTCTTTTTTCAGCTGCAGCCAGCAGCTCTGTAGGTCACGATGATGGTTCATAAAAATTCCCCACTCTCTGGCGACGACAGTTTCCGCCCAAGGAGGCTGAAATCTGGCATGGAGGTCAAGTGCGTGTGTTCATGCTAGTTGGGTAAAAGGGGGCGTTGCAGTGGGAGTGGCCTGTAACAAAAAGGCGCATCACTTTAAACGGATTCATGTGACATGGCTAAACTTAGTAGAAACACACACACACACACATACATACACAAACACTTTCATCAGTCATGGCTTCCCCCAACTCTACTCTTTTGCCCCGCCCCCTTCCATTACTCTTCAACCACACACACACACCCACACACACACTGACTGAGGGAAGGCTCTGTGTCTTAACCATCATCAGTCTGATTAGAGCTGGTGGTTCAAGAGTGTTTCTACATCACACGGCCCTTCTTGACAGAACTCAGCTCTGCTAAGAGGCACTAAAGGCCACAAGCTTTTCACCTGATTGCCACTGATGGAAAACACTTTTGTAAAGATTAGTGTCTTTGTTCTAGGATGCCTGTAGGTGTGAAATAAGGAAAAGAGGGGGAAAGAAAGAAGCAGATTTCGCACCAAAGCAAGCGAGCAAGGCGAACTGGAGAAGACATGCTACCTGAGTGTGACTCCTCCTGTGAAAGCCATTAGCCCATTCTCAGCTTAGCATGCAAACTTGTGTGTGTGTGTGTGTGTGTGTGTGTGTGTGTGTGTGTGTGTTTCCATGAGAGTGCTTTTACAGCCCCAGCATACCAGTGAACCAGCTCAGCTGAATGACTGTTTGCCATGAGACTGAGAGCATGAACCTTTTGAACACAACTGACATCTGACCTTGAACTTCTGAACTCATTCCTTTAATATCATCCTGAGTAAACAAACACTTTTCAAGGAAACAAGTTTTATTTATTTATTTATTTTTGCACATGTAAACAAATTCAGGTGGGAAGAGAATATTATCAAATCTACCCTGTACAAGGAGAGGAAAGTGTGTCATTTTTATACTATCATACGGTTTTATACGGTTGTTTATACACTGAGTCATTACACTTGAGGGTATGACAAAGCAAAAATGAAACAACTAAAAACATAAAATATACCTCTTAAAGTTGTTTGAGCCAGGCACCTTTAGCATGCTTGTTGGTGTTACCAGTTCACTGGATTAGAGTTATTCACGTAGCCACTCACTTCACTATAACCACGACCAGACCCTGAACTAGGGAAGACGTTGGAGCAGTATTTTACCATAATACACAAAGAAACTGCATCACAGAGCAAAACATATGAAAACTAAACAAAGGCATGTCCAAATCAGACTGCTTTTTAAAACATTTCCCAAGATTTTAAAAGAATTGCAAAATGTTTTGTTGTTTTCCTCATCACTGTAAGTAGTTATGATAATATCATGGTCACTTAGTAAATGGGAAAAATGCAACACAGCTTAATAGAAGTTATTGTCTCAAAAAATATGTAAATTCATAAAACCACATTTATTTAGAGGTGCAAAAATCAAGATGAATGGTAAAATTATTACATATATTTTATACTGAAGGAGTTCCAAAAACTTGACTTGTTACAATTAGGTAGTTTAATTTCCCCTGAAATATGCAAATTAACATACGGTTGTGGGTAATTATATTACACACATACCTGATTTTTTCAAAGTGATGACTACCAGACAATCATTAAGCTACTGCTGTCCTGAAAGGCTACACAGCAAGTGGCATGAAAATTGCCTTTAAAAAAACTTCCCAACTGTTCATTGTGAGCATTTATTGCACTTGGTAGACCTACTTCCTGGTTCAACTTTGACCTATATAATAGCAGAAGAAAACTGTCCCAACAGTTTTCCTGAAATGAGGAATAATTACTAAAACTTCATATGTTCACTTTCAGTTTTTCTCCGAGAGCCTGATTTTGAAAATCTGGCTAAATGTTATTTTCAGCTGAACCTCTGACAGCTCATATTATGTCTATGAACTTACATTGTAATTTTGTTGTGGTGATGTTGCTGTGTTTCCAGATCTCAGCAAGGACTTTGGTGAGTAGACAGTTACCTTTAAACTATGAACCAAAACTATAAAAACAACATCTAAGTTGTTTTAAAACAGATTTGAAAGCTATTCCACCATGACAAAAATAATATACTCTAAGAGAAATACATGTTTCTTTGTCTAAGGAAAATTTTGTATTGCCATGGTAAATATAAGAAGATCAAATACAGACACAAACCTTGACAGTACAAGAGAAAATGAAGCCAGTACATGCATTAAGACAAATACAGACAACTAGGTACACATGCACAGTGGACGTACACACACTCCCTGGCTGTGGACAGGTCCAGCAACACCTCTGAGACTGTGACCCCACCTCTTCTTCTAGTGTGATTCCACTTGGGTAAAGTGTTAGAAAGGAGGAGGGAGAGATGTTATAGAGCTAAGTGCCTCGGTGTTACCTCTCTGCCCGAAGACATAAAGTAGCACTCTGGGATTCTGGGACTCCAACCCTCAAGTGCTTCTGACACAAAATGGACACCTTAATCTCAGAATGCCACTCCACATTTGGAGGGAAAAAGGTCAACCAATGCGATTTTTCACAGAAGAAAAGTTCAAAATTTCAGTCTCTATCATTTTATTTTATAAATAGTCATATTTTTCTTATGTGTGTATCTTGTTAATAATTCCAGAATCATTTCAATTGTTTGTCCTTTTTCATCTCTATGATGGTTCCCTTACCTTTGGCCAAACCTCATTCACCTGCAGATTCAGAAGTGTCTCTTGTCTCCCTTAACTTTATAGCTTTCATGTGATCTTAGCATTAAATATGAAGAACTTAGCTCTTTTGTCCGTGTGTAACTTCAACGCAGAGAAGCTCCTTTCATTCTAATATATTTACCTTGCAGTAAGTGTTAATGAAAGTTCAGAATTCAAAAATGAAGCAAGTGCTGGCAAGATTGATTGGCCAGCATGTAGCCAATTCTGATCTCAAGCTGGTCCCAGTGATTCAATTTCCAAAGGGAATAAAAAGCAGCATTCTTGGTTGCCATTACTGCACATCATAACCAAAGTTGAAACTATTTCAACCTCCCATAGAGGGAGCCTCTATTGCTGGCCACTGCTAGGACTTTGAGGCTCAGTCCACAATGGTATCCAGTGCCTCTTTGGTCTCTGTGTTCATAAACAGAGGGTGAGAGGAACCAGATCACACTTCAGGGCCACTGGAAGTAATTTTGAGCAGGGGGTGCTGACGGCTGGGAGGCGGAAAAAAACGCTTTTTTTTGGTTTGTCTTTTTAACAGAAAAAACTATGCATTTTAATATAATTTTGAACCATTATAGCTACTTTAAAGTATAGGCTATGCATGACCTTTTAATAATCCTACATGGTGATCTTAGCCTAATCTTTTTAATGGTAACCTACTTTTTAAAGGTATAGTAGTAATAACCATAATGTTATTATTACAACACACATCTTTATATTATTCGGAATGCCAAAGTTGCATGGGAATTGCATTAAGTGCAAATGTATGTAAAGTCTCTCCATACAAATTTAGTGTAGGCCTACAATAATACTAATGTAACCCAGTATGTTTTGGTGTTAGAGACTCAGGTCTCCTGAGGGAATGAAATGAGCTACAGTGTTGGGTTTTAACTTCTTTTAATAACTGGCCAAAATGGCAAACTCAGGAGTGACAACTGTCTTGCATTTTGTAAAATGTAAAATAAGTAAGTGTGTCTATTATAAGGCTGTAGTCTGTCTATATTTATTTCATTTTTTGGTGCTCTTTACCTTTTATGGGACATATGCTCCTCTGTAATTTAATGGATTCTTATTTATTTACTTATTAATATTTTAATAAATGAGGCAGGGTGCTTGGGTAATTCTGAGTGCATTTCAGAGTGTTTCTCAATAAACCCAATAATATCTCATTTGAAACACATCTAAAATGTCAATAAATTAAACCACATTGCTGAGTTTAGAAAGATGGTTCTGTATCGGATCTCCTCTCTCCTCTTGCCGCACTGCTGTCTGTAATGTAGCTGCTAAATGGGGGCTGGTTGTTAGCAGCAGCAGCAGCGCTTCACAAGAGTTTGCAAGAATTAAAATTTGTAGTAAGCTAAGCTAAACGGTTAAACGGCATACAGACAGCTTTTTTTTAGCTTGTTTGTAACAATGAACAGTTAGCTGCCATGCTTGCGTGCTGTGCTTGTAACTGTAGAGAAATTGTAGGCAGAGATCATCTAATCTCAAAAATAAACGGACTGGTTGGTAAAACATGATAACGTTATTTCACGTTAAAAATCAGCGTTTCTCCGACAGACACAGTGCATCAGGAGTGAAAAACAAACAGATTGGCGCTTAAAGAAAACTCCGCTCTGCTCCTAAACTCCGCTCGTTGTGTGAAATGAGTGACTGCACTCGGCTGGGAGGCATGGACAGATGGTGCGTTCATGGGCTGCTCTGAAGCTCCGACAGAGCCAGTTCAGGGAGAAATACATTGAAACTAGTTACATAAAACTTTATGCAAAACCAAAATACTGCAATTTCAAAGTGCGTATTGAACCATGGATGGCGTACCGTACAGTTCAATATTATACTGAGAATTGTGGCATCCCTAATTTACACACAGCTGACATCTACGACAATGACTCGGAGGAGTTTAAAAACTGCAGAATCTCTGACAGGGTTTGAATGTTTTTCCAGCACTTGCTCATGTTTAGGTGGCATAATTTGTAGTAGCTCGCACTAAAGGCTATAATAATTTGCAGGAAAACACTAAGTGTGTTCACTGTGATGTCTTTTGAAATTGCTTTGTAGTTTTGACTTCAGTAATACAAAACTTCAAAGGGGTTGTGTCTCATTTAAAAAGTACCTTTTTGATCAACTTCTAATCCAAATAAATCACCATCTTTTATCGGCAAGGCCATCTTTATTGTTATATAAACTCAAACAGTAGTCAAATGGGTGCAGATCAGAGAACAAGGAGTTTTCAACCTGAAATTGTACATTAAGACTAAGATTGTTGTTTTATTATTCACCTGAAAGGCAGGGTTGGTATTTTTTCCAGATGCACTTTTTGCTATATTGGTTGAAATGGTCTTCACATTCTGACAGCAATCAATAAACCACATGCTCTGAAAAAAGACAGAAAAAGATCTGTTATCTGCAGCTGCTGAAGTCCTGTAAAAAGTGAGAACTATCACTGCCTTGAGGTGCAGATGGAAAGAACCAATCAAATTCCTCTCTGCCTCCCTGCTTGTACTCTGCTCGTGCCGTGCCCCAGCCCGTATTCCACATCTTTTGGAGGATGGCACAGAACGTTTAGCTCAAATGATCACTACAACGGTTACTTGACGGTTACTCTCACTTTAGCACAGATGATTGCCATTTTTAGGCTAGTTTAATCTAGTCTAGGATCACTGATTGTAACACATTTTATTTTTTTAATTCTTATAAGATGGTGTCATGACTGATATAATCTCCATTATTCGACCGGCAAAGTCATCAGGTCTTTCGAATGTTCACACTATACAACGTTCTGCCCAGAATCTGAGGTTTTCTGTTTTTAAAAAATTTTTAAGCCTCTGCCTGCGGACCGATTAGCAGGTCAGGGCACCGGGAAAAGTCCCGGTGTTCCCGATGGCCAGTCCAGCCTTGCCATGGTACCTGCACACCTGCGACTTGGCCAGATATTTGGCGTACAAGATACCCTAAGAAACTGTCACACTGTCCACAAGCTCATGATTGCATCCTTGGAGAGTTCACATATGCCGACCATCGTCCATAGGAGCGCACGTTAGCAAAAGCAATACATTAAGAAGGTATTTTAAGATTCTGTCCATCAAAATGACAGGCAGAAAGTCCAATGCAACCTCTGACTTCAATAAAGGATTATGCCCTGAGTGACACCCAGGTCATATTTTCCACTGGGGTCTAAATCGAGTCTTGTTGCTCTTTCGACTAGGACCAAACACTGCTTTTGCGTTGACTTATTCATGGGCGATACTAAAGGAGATGTCATTTTTGACACAAGCGGGCCTGAAGCCTGAAGGACCTATGAACCAGTGAAAAGGAAGGCAATTTCCTGGTTGACAGCCTCCGTAAACGTGGTGTCATTTTTAACAGTTTTAATCATGTTGTCTGCTTTCACAATGGACATCACATATATAACAGCGACTTTTCATTTGGATGCAATGCTTGACTCAGTTTAACCTGAGCCCAGGCAGCTGACAAAACAAATGGTCAGAGCGTGAATTTACACATTGTGGCTGTGAAAAAAAGAGGCTACTAAAATATTCATGTTCTCACAAAGATCGGCCAAAGTCAAAGCAACAGCTTGCTTATGCAGCGACATGAAACCAATTAGCGTGATGGACTTATCTACATGCCATAAAAAGCAGCGGGGTGTGATGGAGCACCCTTGCCAGTCGCGTTCCGTGGCTGATGAGTTTTTTAATCAACAGGACCTGCTGCTCTGGTCGGTAAAGCGGTGGGGCTGACTTGCTTGGCCATCCTGCTGATTATAGCACTGCTAGCATCCCAGCCTGGATCCATAATTCAAAGCCTGGATGTGGTTCTGTTTCACAAAAGCCAGCCTGCCCTGGTTGGTTTTCCCTGACTTGCTCCACTGTCGTGTGCCAAGTGGCGAATGCTGCCAAGACAGCTAACAAAAGTCAGCAGTCGTGTAGACATCAACCCCTTTTAGAGGCGCTGCTTTTACTCTGCTCAAATAATGGCTTGGACCTCTAATAAAACGACAAATTTATTGGAGGTCTCGAAAAAGAGTCACTGAAAATCTCAATCATACACTAAATGGCCAACAGTTCATGATCCCCAATTGAAACTTTGATTAGAAGCACATTTAAGTCTTTTCCTGTCTTGTACCAGTAGAGTTTTTATTATCAGGGATCACAGCAAACAGGCTTCCTCTGGTCTCAATGCCAGTGGGTAAGACTGGAAAGAACCTGAACAAATATTTACTTGACATTTTAAAGGATGGCATACTACTCTATAAATGTCAAATAAAAGAATAACAAAAATGTTCATCACAATTTCCAAGAGCCCAAACTGACATCTTCAAAATTTCTCCTTTGTTTCACCAACAGTCCAAAACTCAATTCAAGCAAATATAAACATTTACATATAATAAATGACAAATAAAAGCCTAAAACTCTTACATTAAAGAAGCTGGAACCAGCAAATGTTTCACTTGTACTTGATGAAGATGAATGAAAACCACTGATTGTCAAAATAATTGACCATTAATTCCCTTTTGATTGACTCATAATCTTTGTAGCTCTAATTTTAAGTGTAATATAAAAGATGATGAATAGTGACGTGTGCAGATAAATATAGCGGCTACAAATAAAGCTTGACATAATTAAGAAAAAGAAACCCAAACGGAAGAGAGACAGGGAAATTTGAAAGACCAGATGACGTCATTAGAAGGCGGCAGATGGAGAAGAAAATGTCCCTTTTAAACAAAAGCGTGCAGACGGGGTCTGAATCAGAGCGATAGTGGCAAAACACGCCAAACCTCCCAAATACACACACTTGTGTCACACGTTTTATGGCTTGTATTTGTTTCCTGTCTATATTGCTCAGGTTTCAAAGGTCATCGGGCTACAACCTTTTTTTTTTTTAATCAAGGGCATCATGCCTGAACAGGCATGTATCGAAGAGATTAAGAGCAGGACTTTTATTGGTGGGTCATCATGTGTCAGCAGGACGTAAAGTGCATGTATTGTACACCTCGACATGTTGTTCCCCAGGGACATCATCCTCATCTAACGCTCGTCTCCATGTGACATTTGTTTCTGTGGAGACATTTTTCCAGTTCAGTTTTTTCTTTGTGACTTCAGACAAAACTGAGGTTCATCATTAATTCTAGAAAATATATAAAATGAAAAAAAGCTCCAACTGGATCTAGATCTACATTAAAATACACCTGATTACTGGAAGCAGATGTAAAGGATGCATTGTTACGTTTCCCTCAAACAAAATCTGGTAGCTGAGCGAAGCTGGTTGGCAAACTAACAAAAAATTAAGGACAAGACACATAAACAAAAGAAAGTCAAAGCAAGAACCGGCCCTCTGCGTTCTGGAAAGGCGGTAATGAGAATGTAAGAAACTAAAGCTGGGAGTTACAGAGAAGGGTGAGGGTTATAATGTGATACTGGAATGGAAGATGCTGAAAGAGGAATCCCTCTACGCAGTTTAAAATAAAATAAAAACCCTTCCAAACACACACACGCACGCACACACAAACACACAAACAAACAAACAAAAACACAGACAGCCAACTAATCGTGTTGATTCTCTGCAGACAAACAACCTACTGAGCAGGGAAACACCAACCCTCTTATATAACCTCTTAGCAAAGCTGATTGCTGTCAGCTGAGGGAGAACATCACAGGTGCCCCCAATCGCTCCTGACGAGCAGAGGTGAGTGAAGCCTGTACCTGGATCTGAAGATCCCTCTCAAGAAAATACAAACGCCCTGCCTCCAAGTGTTACAACACGTTAGGAGATAGCAGTATCTAGGGATGGGCATTTGAAGAAATTTCCTTGATGGACCATTGGGAAAATCAATGATCAATTATCAATCATTTATTTATTTTTTTCAGTATTAACAGGAATTGCTAAATACAGCACATTCTTTCTAAATTAAATCTTTATTCCAAGAAGACCTTATAGTCCAACAGCAGTCCTCTTACACAAGGCAGTTAAAGTTCAACTATTTAACTTGAACACTCTTAAAAACTCTTAAACACAACTGAGCCTCATTTAGAAATGATTCCAAAAAACAATCAACAATCACGCACGTTATTCAAGTGATGCATCCTTGGGGTCGTTGTCATGTTGTACTTATACATGGCTTTCCAGTGTTTCCAATTTGTCAAAATTTGTCATTTTTTTTAGTTTGAAATGGTCCTACAGCAAACTTCGCCTTGACCTCGTCACGTTTGCGTTTGATATCAATGGCAGCCATGACAGTAGCTTGTAGGCAGCTGTTGGTAAGATGTATCATTGCTGCCACACAGTAAAATTTATTGCATTGCTCAAAGACTCAAACTTAGCAACACAACCTCTATTTGATGCTTGCCTTTGATCAATAAAATTTCACGAGATCAACAAACTTCTTAGCGATCAATTATCAATCATTGATAAATCATGACCATTCCTGGTGGGATCCACACTAAAATTTATGAGCTGATGCTTGGAACTGTTTAGAATTTCCACCAAATTTCACTAAAGGTGTTTCAAGCATTCCAGTGGTTTAAAAACTTTCCATTAAAAAGTCCATTCATCACCACAGACTGAAACGTCTCATGGTGCCCTGAGGATAAATTCAACTGACTTTGGTGATCACCTTTTTCTGTAGCACCACCATGAGGCTGAAACCAAGTGGATGGATTGAATGTATGAAATTTATGAACAAACATCTATAAATTTATCTTCCCCTCAAGATGAACTGAAATAACTTTGGTGATCCCCTTAAATTTTCATTTTTTGCCATCATCAGATCAAAGCTTCACTGGTACTTCATTCTGAAAGCTAATTACTCAACGTTAAACACGGATGTCAAACATTTTAAACATTATACCCACTGATCATTAGCATGTTAGCATTGTTACTGTGAGTATGCCAGTGTGCTGGTGTTGCTATTCAGCCTAATGCACCACTGCGCCTTACAGCAGAGCTGCTGGCACAGAGGTGGAGTTCAGTATTGTTTGTACATCAGGCAAATTATTAAATAATTGGGACCAAAAGAAGCGATTATGTGTGTGGCATACGTGCATGAAGACCACCTCCTGCACACGTCTTGAATACTCTCCTTTAATTTCTGTACAGCTCTTGCATATTGTTTGTATATCCTGCGTGTGTGTATGTGTGTTGACAGCCGGGCTCTCGCTCTCCATACACTTTCAAATTTCCCTCTCCTTATCTTGAGGTTGCACAATGACATAACCAAAGAGTCGTTTAACAATGACATCTGTGTGCTGTGTCTGCAAAGAACAAAGGGTCAAGTTCACAAAAGGAAAGCAGTCAGGTCCAGGGTGTGACCTTTATGGGGCAACCTTTCAAGCTGCTCTTTCAGCGACGCAACCAAAGCTTTGGAAAGTCCAACGGGCACAACTGTGGCCAGTTATCTGATAGAAAACGTCAGAGCTGCCCTCTCTGCACCCCTACAATGCTGCTGTATATCCCATTTCAGGGGCTCAGGGTGATCGCAGGTGTGTGTAGTATCACAGTGTATCTGATACAGGTTGCTTGACGGCAAAGTCTGCTCTTCCTTTGAGGTTACATAAGACGTCTGGCTGTGGCAAACGAATGAACGAGACAAGCAGCGCTGTAATTGCGACTCTGATGCTCATTTGTGTAGCTGCACACACATACACACTGGTCCTTGCAATAGGATTCCCATCCTGTTATGCAACACAAGTGGTCTTGAAAGATCAAGATCCTTTCTTTCCACCACCTGCTCATTATCTATCCCTCCCTCATTGCCCTCATCATCTTGGATTGGGCGGCGTGTAGCACAGATGGATTACTGGATAGCAAAGGCACAGATGGCTACAAAGGATAGGAGGAACAATACAGCAATTTGTCATCCATGAAAGCAATGTACTGGACCCCTGGATCTCAATCAAGTGTGAAGATGTGCAGGGTGCAGCATCAACATGTCTGGCAACTTTGGGAAATTGTCCTTGTCCGATGTTCTCACTTATAAAAAGGTCAAAAATTGCAAAACATAATTAAATCCAAACAACAAGCTAATCACCTTTTTCTTGTTGACTGATAAGTTGCATTGGCATCTATAATGTAAAAACTCACGTTTTTTGAGTTATTTCGCAATGTAGCAAAAAGACAGAACCAAAAACACAACCTCCTTGACAGAGGTCATTAGGCTGATCACCAGTTAAGCCATTACTTATCCACTTGGTGCCTTTACAAACAACAAACATCCAAGGGTTCTTTGCCAACTGGCAGGACAGCTCCAGAGCTGGATGCCACAGACTGGCTCAGTCTGCCAGCCATTTAAGGTCAGAGGTAGCCCTGAGGACAGAGGCCGGAGGTCGGCCATAACACAAAGTAGGACAATCACCAATTACCCTGACAACAACACACAGGCACACCCTTCAGAGAATGAAGCTAAAGCCCTGAGGTCATTGTGGGTCAAAATCGAGTCACAGACTGATTATTTGGGTGCCAGAGGAAGAACTTAAGAGAACAGAGGAAGATGTACGGCTGTGCTTTTGGCATAAAAGAATGAGGTCAAAGAAGGAAGTTTCAGGATTTAAATTAAGTCAAGAGGAATCTTAAAGAGATGCTTGACTTTACACCTGCTCAATGTGTCCTCATTCAAAATATTTATCTACTGGCACTCAGCTTGGGCATTTATGAACTGCTTGCAGCAAAGACGACATATGGCCTCATTTGAATCCTTGGCTCCCTGTTTTCTCCCGCTTTACACCTAAACTATTGCCAAATTGGTAAGCTGTCTTCAAAACTAAGTCCTCCATTTCTGTATATTAAAGCACTGTATGCATGCTTA
>JAQFJB010000014.1:4606241-4619506 GCA_029874875.1 Naso minor
TGATTGGTGAACACAAACGGTGTTCAGGACCTACAAAGTCCTCATGGCTCGTTGCTAGACGTACTGGCTGAGCAAATATATTTGCTGCTGCTAGGGTGAGTCTAGATTTCTAGGCAACAATCTCTGATCATCACTGCTTGAACTGAAAGATGGACTCAGAACAAATGACTTTATTTGGTACTTTTCTGAATTTTCCCAAGTGTACAATAACAAAGTTGGCCTAACACTGAGGTCAGAAAGGAAAAATGTGTTTGCTTTGCAAAATATCAACTGGCCGATGCAGCTGCCAGATTTATTTTATAATGTAGTTTTAGGGCCGTGCTCACAAAAAAACAAAACAAAACAAAAATTCAATATAGCAATATATAGCAAGATTTATTTTCGTGATGCCTGTATCATATTGTGACCCATGTATCGTGATACGTACCATATCGTCAAGTCTTTGCCAAAACGCAGCCTTAAAGTTAAGTGACACAATAAACACTCACCCACTTTCATGTTTTCAATTTCAGCGTGTCCAGTTAAAGTGCAAGAATTTCTCATTTTGATGTTATGGCAGCTACGTCAGTGTGTTCAGTAATACCATTCAAATTAACTAGAAAGGATATTTTGAATTAGATTGTTTTGACTCAGTTTGTCCATTGAATTATCACTATAACATGATGTATTCACACTACCTAAATCGTACACAGCAACTTGTTTTAGCAGCTCTGTTTTGACATTTTCTTTGAACTCTGTCAGTATCACAATATGCATCATATCACAATGTATTGTGATGCGTATCATATCGTGAAGTCCTTACCAGCCCTTTGTGGTGTCCAAATTTACTTGTAGCAACACTTGTAACACAGCAAAGGTAGAGCCAGTTCTCGCAGCCCACTGGAATAATCGAGAAATCAAGGAAAATTTATTGTCATTTTTGCAATTTGAAAACCAAATTCAGATTTAGCTCATTTCTGCCGATGAGGTCATACAGTTCCTGCTGTGCATTTTTTTTTCAGTTTGCATTTGGTTGACTGAAACAGCAACAAAACACCAAAAATAAATCACTGATGAATCCAAGCATTATTCATACAGACACAGAGTCCTCCTCCTCTCTGCCCACTGGAGTCTTGTGTCTTGCCTTAACTATCTTAAACGGCCATAAATTTGCTTTTATTGGCTACCAGAAATCCACCAGACTTCCTGCCCACCCTTTAGAGCCACACTTGGTTAACTCTGACAATCAGCTTTACATCGCAATCCATGCTAGAGCAGAGTGAATCTGTGGCCCTGAACCTCACAGCAAATGGATCTATTATTCCACGTCTGAATGCTGTGAAGGTAAGATACTTCTGAGTCGAAGTTAAAGTCTATACTAATGACAGGAGTCAGTTATAAAATGTTAAATATTAAAAACATTAAGTCGTCAAGATCTGTCTTTTCTGATGCTGCAAAGCTCTAGTACATTATGTAATACACACGCAGCAGGCGTACATACCAGTCTCACAACAGACACTTTGACTTCTTATAGCAGAAAAAGCACAGGTGGAACCAAAGCATTACTGTGGGGCTATTTTGTGTGCCTGCTAGCAATGTCAGGGTGCCAACAGAAACCCAGGACCTTGGAAGAACGACACCTTCTGCTAAAAGCAGCCCTTCAGCTGCAATCACACCTGTGTCAGAAAAGTCAAAATGTCTGCCATGAAAAACATGTACTGGCAGCCTCAACTTTTGGATAGATTTATTATTCCTGGTTATACAACTTGCCTTCCTAAAAAGATGGTGACCAGATGTTGGTGTCTGTAACGTCTGACGGCAGTTCATAAATACTTACAAAATTAAGTCTATAGGATTCCTGCACGTAGGAGTAATTTTTTGAAGTTTTTGTTAAACATCCAGCCACAAATCAGAACAGAAGCCCCTGGCGTGACAAATCCCTGGCGTGATGAAAGTGTGCCTGGTATGCTGGAAGTGGATGGTATAAATACAGGGAGTGGCTTGGTAGTAGAGTGTTTTATGGAGCAAAACAACGTTCATTTTCAGCATTTGATGACAGCGGATGAGTTTTAAATCTGTCTGGAAGTATTTTCATACTGTCTGTGAAAGTAATGGGACAAGAACGGAGCTGTTAAAGTAACACTGGAGGAATGGCTGCAGGCTAATGTTACAGGTGAGCTCACAATCCTCTTCACTGAAGTTATCAAGTTCTCTGTTAGGTGCTTTTTGTGTTCTCCTTTAAGAATTAATCCTCCGCTAATGTCCTGTTGGTGAAGTCTCCTTCCTCTAAGTGAAGTTTCACAGTGTCTTCAGCAACTCGCTGCTGCTGCTGCACAGACTGAATGGCCTGTAACAGCATGTAATCATGGTGTGACGTATTGTGCACTGCACACATAGAATCAAATCAAATAGATCGACTTAAGGACATAACAGGTGTTTCTTTTGTGCTCTTTATTATAAAAAATGCTGCAGAGCACTTGACAAGAAAACAACAATACAAACAGTAATACCAAATACTGTAGCATAGCCTCCATGCATCTTATGGTAGCTGAACACAAAACACATAAATACATAACTCTTACATTAAACAGGCTACACCGAAATTGGTGCAAAGCTGTAGTGCAAATTGTATCAATAGGCTGGGACAACATGACTGAAACCTCAAAATGGCTCATGTGTCTCAAAACAAAACATCCCTCATTTAAATCTAACAGAAAAAAGAATAACTTAAAAATGGCTCAATGTTGATAGCTTGTTTAAATAAAATAAAATAAAATAAAATGACATAACCCAGCCCAGAGGCAAAGACATTTTAGCCAAAATAAAATCAAGCACAGCTTAGAGCATGACTAGCCTCAGAATTAACAAGCTATGTTTACTGAATGTTCCGGCCCTTCTTCACAGTATGATGGCAGATCGAAAACGTTATATCAGGCACAGGTTTGAACTATGTGGGTAGCATGGGTGGCAGGTAATCAACTATTCCACATCATCACAAAATGTGTGATTATATCTCATCAGGAGCAGTCTTTCAGAACGTTTATCTGAAAGTCTGTTTCTTCTGGGGGTAAGGACAAGACCCCCCCAGGCTGAGCAGCCTTTCCACAGGTGCACTGGGTGGTGTGGCAGTGTTGTATTTCATGAACACTGCTTTCACTTGAAGACCTCTAACTCTGAGCCTGATCTCATGTATTCAAGTACCCCTGAGTCTGCGCTAATGAACATTGCATCTTCCTCCTCATCATCAAAAGAAAAAAAGTCCTTCTCACTGGCGCTGCTGTGCTCTTGGTTTGTCTTCTCAGCCTGCCCTGCAGCATGGGGTAGAGTGTGAGTGTGACACTCAGCAATGAGCAGCGCACGCGCCGCTTCTTTGCGCTCCACTCCTCCTATCCATCGAGCTTTAAACTTTGGCAACGTCAAGGCAGCCAATAAAGCTTCCCTGCTCTCCAACACCGGTGCGAATCGCGTCTTGATAGCCTAGGACAAGATGATATAGAAGACATAAGCCTAATTTTCAGAGACACAACTCATTCCATCAATGAAGGCTTAATGCATTTATCTAAATTTAGAATATTAATGAAGAAAATACTAAAAAACTGTCCTTCAGAGGTCCCCAGCAACTTTTCCACATCTGTGAAAACCACACCGTGCTCTTCATCCTCCTCGTCAGGCTCAGGGGCTGCATGTTCCTCCTCTTCAGGCTAAGACGGCGCTGCATACATTTTAAAAGCTTTAACAAAATTTGACCCGTTGTCTGTAACGGTGGCGGTGATCCTGCGTGAAAGGCCAAACGCTGAGTGAATCTGTTCCATTTCAAAGCCGACAGCATCATATGTATGCCTGCCCTTTATTCTTTTGCATGCTATGGCAGCTTTCTCGTGATTCAAGTTGCGTGGATTGATCCAGTGCACAGTGATTCCCAAAAAACTTCTGTTAGGACTACTCCATATATCCGCAGTGGTTGACACATACTGCAAACTCTCGAACGTTTTCTTTAATTCTCTCTCCATTTTTTGATAACAGTCATCCAGATAGCCCATGAAAGTTTTGCGATCTGGCCATGGTGGGCGCTTGTCGCCTCCTGTTACCGGTATCTTGTTAAGTATCTTTCTGAAAGTGGGAGATTCGACGGGCAACATTTATTTGACAATGAACGAAGCGACAAGTTTGTCCAACTCTTTTTTAGATACCTGGTGAAAATGAAGTTTTTGCTGCTTATGTGGGGTTGGACTCGACGTGTCATCATTTCCCCGGGGATCTTGAGCTACAAGCTTTACGTTAGCATGTTTTGCTCTCAAATGCTTCGTGAGGTTAGCTGTCGAGTTTACGGCAGTGGACAAAAGTTTCGAGCCAGGGCACAGTGTACACCTCACACTCACATTCTTCCCCTTATTTTCAGTCAGTTCGAAATAATGGGAATACCTCCATCCCTCAAAAGTCACCGTTGGTTGTGGTCGCTCCGCGCTTGCCATGATGAATGACTGCTCTCTGCCTCTGCATGCTGTTACTTGCTGCCGTGTGGAATGAGAGCCCGCGACTACGGCGCAAGCGCACACACACAGCTGAGGCAGTGTCATGGTCAAATCTGTCCCTGTGAAATGTAACGTTGTGCCCAACTGAAAAAGGAACTACGTTTCGTCACCATATTTTCTGTAGTAACGCGTTACACTACTTTTTACCCGGAAAAAGTAGTTACGTTACTGTAACCACCCAACACTGCAGACAGGGAGAGGTGGGAGGAGGGGAACGCGGGGTAACACTGCAAATTGTGGTTCCTAACAGCTTCAGTCTTTGCACAAAGCTAAGCTAACAGGCTACATGTGGTAGCTTCATGTTTACTGTACAGACATAAAAGTGGTATCAATCTTCTCATGTGACTCTTGGTGAAAAACTTTTCCTCAAAAAGGAAAATTAAAGCTTGGACTGATTTGACTCATATACGAAACCATGTAAATTAACAAGAATAGCCAGAAAATGATGGTTCAAATTGAAATTAGACACAAACTAGCCAACGGCTTTGATCTCATAGTTCTGTGGATAAAGACCTCTGTGGATAAAGACCACTGTGCTGGGGCAGACAAACACCAAGTGACCCAGTTGACACAGCTATTGTCATCAAATACATGAATAGTGAGCTTTAACAGTCAAACGGCATCCTTTTATTCACAGTTACACATGCTGACCATGATCCAGCACATGAAAGTGCCACTTGTGTGAGATTCTTTCTCCTTTAGCATCATGTTACTTGAACTCCCTGGCTGTACATATATGTTATGTAATAATATGTTCTTATGGGCACGAGATTCCTCTTGCTTCAGCTACAAAAAATGATGGATAAACTTTACTATCTCACCCATGCTAATTACTCTCTGTGTTTTGATGTTCGCGGCTGTGGTGGTGCAGCGTGGGTAGCTGTCAACGAGTGTCAGAAAACAGCAGGTGGAGCCCACAAGAGCACCTGGCACATGAAGCACAAAACCATGCATTAATCAATTCAGAGAGATGAACCAAAACCTAAATGAAGAGGATGATAAATGGTTTGCTGCAGCTCCCGTGGAAGAGAGAACATACTTGAAATTAAGCTCCTTTTCAAACTTGCTTTACGCCAATCTAGCTATTAGCTGTGTTTATCTTTTTTTTTTTTTTTAATCTCTCACTCCTTCTTATTTCACAAAGCCATAACCTCCTTGTTGTGTGATGCAGGCAGTCAAAGGTCGAGCCCATTATCGAACAACATAAAAATCATACACGAGGAAACACATATCCAAGCTATTACCTAGCAAGAAGCTCAAAGGAGGTCACTTTTCCCTCATTGAAATATCTGTCTGAGTCACAAAGGAAATCACGATAATTACACAAAGATTTTCCTAACTATTATATTCAGTTTTTGTTAAACAAAATTTCAGCTGAAGTTCATTCTTTAACCACCCACCTTGTTTTTTCTTTATACTCAGTGAGCCTCGACACATATTGTACAACAGCTGGAAACAATTGCACATTGCAGACGGTACAGCAAACACACGACATCACATTGGTTTCAAACTGCTGAGTTTGACAAAACAAACACTGATTTAAATCAGAGGAAGGAGAGTACAACTTTTTGCAATCGTTGTGTATGTACAAAAAGTAATTTGGTACAGATTATTCTCCCAATGGCAAACATCATTTTAGTGCACTAAAAAATCAAAAGGGGAAAGCCCAGAAATGTGTGTAAATGTTATTACGTGCTTCAGGGGGAAATGAATAAGCCTGTTGATGAAAGTGGCGCATAGGGGCAGGAATGTGAGAGAAACCAGCCACCGTTTCTTGGAGAGGTTACAATTCAGAGGGCGGAGCAGATGGACAGCCAACAATCAAACAGCTGCTGTAATCAATTCAGCTTGAGAGTTCATCATGAGCCTGAGAGGCAAACGACAACTGAAAGTCATTGACAGACAGAACCAGACTGAAAGCTTACTGCGGCACACATATTCAAACTGTAATTATTCATGCAGAATACCTGTGGAAGAAAATGCCGATCTAATACTGAATCATGTGACAGTGTAGATGAAACTCACTGAAACACAGGATGATACTTGCATTTTTGCCATAAGCTCATGGGTCCACAGTGAAATGTCTGAGCAAATATTATTGCTGTGGTATTTTGCAGAAACTGTGGTTCCCAGTGGACTGAACCAGTTGACTTTGCGGCTTTGACTTTTCCTCTGGCCACCATGAGGTTCTTTAACCTCATGGGGAAATGTCTTGACAGCTATTGCATCATGTATTTTGAGACATTCAGAAGACCCTCAAGATGAACTGAAATGTCTTAAATCTTAATTTATGTCAAAATATTTCATCGGTCCAAAACAAATATTACAAGGTCAAAACCACAAAACTAATGAGCTACAAGACTACTTTATATCGCTAATTAGTGAATGTTAGCATGCTAATAGCCCCACAGATGATGACCATGCATATTGCACCAGCAAAACATGATCATGTTGACACTCTAAATGTAAAAATTTTAGCATGCTATTAGCATTTAGCTAGAAGTATCAGCCTGAAGAGCTGCAAGCATGTGTGCAAGGTCTTGTCACTAAAGGGCCTATTGTTTGATTTTTCCAGTTTATTACTGCAAAAAGCTCAAAAATGTCTTAAAAATTTAGAGTTCAGAATTAAAAATTGTGTGGCCATAACAAGGTTTAGGTCAAGCAGGTAATCTCCTTTGTCTGATTCAGCCATAGCTAGCGAGTAGCCCAATAACTTCAAAAATAATGAGCTGCAAAGCTACGTCCTGCTTTGTTTTTATTTGCTAGTATAAGCAAATGTTAAACTGCCAACAGCCCCACAGTTGGTGAACATGGTAAACATCAAACCTGCAAAACATCATCATGCTGACACTGGAAAAGTAAAAATATTAGCATACTTTTGTTCGCATTTAACGAAAAGAGCTATTTGTGCAAGGCCTTATCATTTTAAGGTCCTTTTGTTTCACATAGCTCTGCAAAATGCACCAAAATATATAGATTATTTATTAACAGTGCGGGAATAAAATATTGCATAGTCACAATGGGCTTTACGTCATTGTGACCTCTCCTCCCACCTTCATCAGCCTGCTTAAATCGCATCTCCTGTGTTTCAATTGTAGCGCTTACCTCTTTACATTGTCACTCATTTCAGAACTGATGTTTCAATTTCAACTGTTTCCTGAGACACATTAACTCCAAACTGTTGATCTGGGACTGAAGCTTCAAACTCCTTTTGTCAACACAGTTTTGACATTCTGAAACAGAAACAGATGTGTGCCACTAATGTCTCTAGCCTTACCACACTCTTGTTTGAACAGCTCTGATCGCACTAAAAAGAGCAGAGTGAGTTTGCCCAAGTAGATTACTTGATTAAATAGGCTGTGTAATTTAAATCTTCAATTTTCAGACTCCAGCATCAGCTGTTATCTACATTGCATCGTGAGTAACTTATACTAGCTGCACAGTAGAAGCTTGATGAGGGCTTCACAGCTCACCATCCTGTGCTTTCAGACTCCTATTCACCACCTTAATCATTGTTCTGCAAGTCCACATTGTTGCTGAAGGATGAGGCACTATCACATTTTCATCTGGACAGAATTCTGCGGGCCTTTCTCTGAATGCTCTCCTGTGGTCTGGCGGCTACATAAAGTACATAAAATGCTGTGCGACTACTGTTAGGAGAGTTTTTATCAGTGGTCGGACTAGAAACAAGTTGAATGCACAATTCTGACTGTGTAACACATCCTCTACAATCTCCAGGGCACCACTGACCTTTAGGGAAGAGGAGTTAAACAGACCAACAAAACAATTCCATTACTCTGATTAATTGATTTTGAATGCTTTCAGGGAATTGGCCAGATGGGTAAATGGAGCTTTATGCTGGCAAAAAGCACTCAGATGATTGGAGATAAAGCAAAGACATAAATGGTTTCTTGTAAGGTCTATTAGCATGATTCTTGGAAGGCTCCACATCTTTCATTATTTGTTATTTACATAAAACAGTAATATGGATTCACAACTTCTTCCATTCATGTAGGCTAACTACACTTAATACATCCTACTTCTAACTATTTAGTTTTAGTAAAATGTGTTTAAAAGAATGAATACATAAAAACTTAAGCTTGATATTGAGCTCCATCATGCAGTTTTATGAGGAACACGTGCAACAGTCTGGTGATACTTTTAGTGACAAGGTATGACCACATGTAAAATGTATCTGCAAGGGGTTTTTTATTGAGAAAATGAGGAACTGTAAGGGCTCAAACCAGGTCTAAAGCCTGATTTATGCTTCTGCGTCGGCTGCACATGGAGCCCACACCGTAAGCTACATAGTGGCCTGTGCCATTTAAAGGATTTATACTTGTGCATCCACGTATCCGCGTTGCTCTGCAGTTACCCCTCCCACACCTGTCTTTCTGGAAATCTTGCCACGAAGTTGCCACCATCTGGCTGTCTTTGTAATGGATAGACAAAGAGTCGTACAAATACACATATTTTTGGACTTCTTCGATTAATCTCTTTTCTACCTGGTCCATGTTTGTGCGTGCAGGAAATGTGTGGAGTAGTAGAGTAGAGGAAGAAGCCGGAAATGCGTAGGAAGAAATGCGAGTCCACCAAGCGGACCAATCACAGTGCTTACGGTCTGCATCGCGGCAACATGTAGTTACATTTTTGGGAAGGTGAATGTCCGGGGACAGCGTAAGCTTCTGCGTAAGGCACACACCTACATGGAGGCTACGCTGTACACAATGCAGAAGCATAAATTAGGCTTAAGTCGACAGTGCTGCTCATTAAGAAGATGGAGTCTAGCCTGTTACCTTTGGAGCCTGGACAAATCCAAAGTAGACTCATGAAGAATTGGATGGAGACAATTCAATAGAGTGCCAGGAAGAGCAAGTGTTGGACAGACAAAATGTCTTTTCCTGGGTCCTGACCTCTGAATCCACCCACTTTACCAAGCCATTTCAATGCTTCGTTAGGATCTTGCATTTTGACATTTAAACAAAAGTTGTCGTTAAACAAAGCAGATAATCAAAGAGCACCATGGGGCATTATTCATGAGACCATCAGCGCCATGGGTGGCACTAACTATCAAACTGTTTGTCAAGTGCTGTCAGTAAGTACGACACACAATAGCTGCAGGGCTCACCTGCTATGTAATGCATCCTCAAAACAATGGACAACAAAACTACTTGATAAGGTTTAGAAAAAGATCCTAAGGGTGTGTCATGTCGTCTTAGAGACTGCAGATAGACTTTTCTTGTTGCCAAGCCTCATACCAAAAGAGAAAGCTGTCAAACCAGTCAGTCCTAATAAAATATGAATGAAGTTTCTGCTACTGCATTGCCTATTTCTTCTGTCAAATATCATCAGAAACGTGTTTAGCTGTAATATGAGAGGGTTTCTGACCCAACTACCATGCTGAAAAGAGACAACTCGCAGTGCGTCAGCCACCAGCCAGAGCTTCTATTAGTCCAGTGCATTCAGATATGTTGGTCTTTGGTGATTTGTAGGGAAAAACTAATCCCCCTGTGGGAATCTCTTAAAGTGAAGGCAATGTCAAACTAACGATAAAAACAGAGTGCATAATTCTGTCTGACATCAGGCAAAGAAGGTAAGAAAAGGAAAGAAAGACTCAAATGAGTAGAGGACTGATCAAGCAAAAAGACTGATGTCTTCAGTTACTGTCCTTCATAGATGATATTCAAAGCATTGCCTTGTATTTATCACAGGGCTGCTGTGCCGCTGTCACTGCTACACATCAGGTAATGGTGGAGGGGGCTGTGGTAGCAAAAGAGTATGCAGGGTGACAACTAGGAAAGGATAGGAGCAGGGAGGGGTGAATAAATGAGAAACCGTGTTCACGTGCAGGCAAATGAAAAAAAATAAATTGTAAAGACAGGAATGTCTACAGTGAGAGGAACAAGGATAGATGAGTCTGAGTTATTCAGCTACCTTCACACACTTGCCCATCCTTTCTTGCAGCAGAGGAATATGGACTCCACCGTCTCACTGCTACGTGAGAGATTCTTTTAATTAACACTTTGGACTGTGGCGGCTCAGCCTGTCTCTTTCTCTGGCTCTCTGGAGGATTCGGGCAGGAGCCAAGGGACGAGGCTTCTGAAGTGGGAATGAGAAGACCACCTGCTGGAAAAGGTGAAAAGTACCTCACTCCACCAAAGTTGGATCTCACAGGTGCAGCAGCTCTGGAGGAGTTTCTGCACAGCGCCTGCATCAAAGCTAGCATTGTAGCTGGTGAGTGTCATGCATAGATGCTCTCATTATGGTACGGCGATGAGTCATACTTTTCAAATGGGCTGTCACTTGCACTGAAGCCCAGGGACTGGGATTCAGTGAACAAACACTTATGATTAACATTCAAGCTGTAGCAAGTTCAGAACTGTCTAGACGTGCAGTGGAGAACTAGCAGCCTCACACTGTGCTGGCAGGCTTTACTGTCATGTAAGTGAAAAGAGTGTTGATCTGGGTTTTTGATTTTTCTTTTTGAGCAGGAAAAAGACTGAATCAATGAAGGAGGAGATGTAGATGTCTTTGAGAAGTGCCACTGTGGTATGAAAAAGGAAAAGTTGTAAAAAATCCGGGTTTTTAAAGCAGCCAGCTTGCCATACAACTCATTAAACAGTCACTTGATTTTATGAGGAGTTTTACTCACGCCTCTGGGGTTTAACTGAGGTGCCACTGATGCGGCATACATTGCTATTCCTTAAGATGCTAATGTGCCTTCTAGCTCTAAGAAATACTGTATGTTTGCCTAATTGATCAAATCAACAAGGCAAGAAGCCATGTGAAGAGCTCTGGAGGGAACCCCAGATGTAATTGACTGAACCTCTTTTCTTCCACTGCCGAAAATGAACGCACTGCAGCTTCCATCGGGAGTCCCATCGGATATGCAGCTGCAATCAAACATGATCTGCAAACATGAGATCACCCTATGCTGTCACTTAAGCGCAAGCCTCCATGCCATGCTCATATCAAACAGCAGAGGGGCTCACAGACAAGAAATGTTTTTCCTCCCCACGTTTCAGCATTAAGCAGGTTGCAGACCCCATTTTGTTTCCCACTCTGTGACACTATAATTGGCTCTAAACCCTACCATACATGACCTACAGCAATTATCATTCGCTACAGCTTTTGCACATTCCTTATGATTAGGGCCCCAAGACACACATGTTATTTTCACACTCAAAACAACACAGCATATGCAGAGTGTATTAATTTTGCAAGAGCAGCTGCTGCATGGTAATATCAGCTGTGACTGTTTGGATATCCATGTGGCTCAATTTGAAGAAGATTGTTGTCTTTAATTTCTTGCTTACTGATAAATTGATACTAATAAGTGTTTATCTGCAGCCGTCTGATGTTTCTTAACCTTGTGGTTACTGTTTTAACAATGAAATGTGTCCTTTCATTTTCTATGGCTGGAGTTAATAATTTATCACAGTGAGAAAAAAGACAGTATGTCTACACACAAAATAATCCATTTTGGATCACTAGTTCCTCAGCTTCATGAAGGAAAGATTAAGTCGACAACATTACACACATCATTATTTCTCAACTGGAATGGAACTAAATCTCTCATGTTGAACCTGCAGCTTTTTAGTGAACAAACATCTTGATAAATTAACTTGCTGGCCATCCATTTCTCCAGAGGCACAGCAAATATTCTGAACACATAAAAAGTGGTAGCATTTCAAGTATTAATTGATACTGAATTTGCTTTTTTTCAGTGTTTACCTTGTGCATAATATGCATTTCTAACGAAGGTTTACGAACACCCAGTCTCGCGATACCAGACAGTTGGAGATCTCTGCCTACTGATTGTCTGGGGATGTCAAAATGCAAGGCAGTTGCTGGGACAGTTGCGAGAGCTGCCACTGACAAAGCAACGGCCCTTACATTTTTGAAAAGGAGATGCCTTCCTGGAAATAATGCACTCTCCTTTTTCTCCTTCATAGAGAAACGGACTAGAGACATAGTGAGTCACTTTGTAACACGGAGAGAACTTTTTAAGACATTAAAATGGATGCACAGAGCAACGTTAGATTATTTTATCGCTCCACATCAGCTTTGCTCCATAACGTCGCAAAAGTGTGCAACAGCTCCCACATAACGTTACCGTTTTAGGTAGTCTGTCTCCTGATGATGTCCTCTAAAATGTATAGTCGGATATATATAGCCGGGAGGATGAATCATTTCCTAATAGAAGATGTTTGTTTTAAACTGACGGAAATGTTTAGCCGCAAATGTGGCATCAACAAACTTTGAGGGAGTTTTCTTGGTGACCACAACGGAGCCATCCCATAGTACACGTGTTGCTGGTTGGACAGGGTTTACAAGCACAAGACTTCAGCAAGGCACTGGCCTCAATATGACGGACCACCCTAAAGACTTACGATTTGTTCTGCAATTCAAGGTTTTTTTCAAACTCTGTAATTGTTTCCACCCAGTCAAGCAACAAAAGCTGGGGGCATGTCATCAGTCTCTAGTTAAGCGAAGCGTCTAGAGACTGACTTGTGAGTCTAATGAACACCCACTTCTGGCTGCATTCAGACCTCCCCCCCGCTGCTGGCAGCTGATGGAGATACAGTTTCAAAGCATCAAAACCACCAAAAAAGGTCTGTTTAAAACTCTCAAAAGTATTGTGTGGTATAATTTAAGTCTTTATTGTGTCGTAAGCTCAATACTTCCAAAATACTTTTCTATTTTGGCCAAAAACCTATTAAATCTGACATATTCGTTATGAGGCTTCCTCAT
>JAQFJB010000014.1:4693369-4706592 GCA_029874875.1 Naso minor
TCAAACCCGATACAGGTCGATGAGCGAAAAAAACTCTCTGGAGGTCTTCTTTGATGAGGTGTCCGTTCAGAAAAAGAGCCTGGGATCAGTTTTCGCCGGATTATTCCTTTAAATGTAAACCCATCCACATATGGAAAAGATTGAGGTGGATGGATGGGTAAAACACAGGACTTTCGCACAAGAGAACAAACTTCATGTCCGATTGGGAACCAGAAGTCAACGCTAAGTTATTTTAAACATTCAACATGAGTTTGAAAGTCTGTCCAGTGGAAAGACCTTAGCAGACATGGTATTCTGACAGGAATCTCACACAAATGCTCAAGCATACCTTGTGCATCTATGAGCTGCTGAGAGAAATAACAAAAAAGCTTGGTATTTGAAGACCTGGGAATAATCTGGTTTGCAATTTGCATGCATTGACAAAATTCAGTTTAATGTAAAAATGCAATAATATAAACCATTTGTTTTCCACGCAATCTAAGGTTGACATCCCCCTCATGTCGTCAGCAGTGATATTTCATCTCTGACAAACTGCTTTGTGACAAACCAACTCATAAATCCATTTGCTCTCAACAGGCTGCAGCTTCTCCACAAGAGGGAGCAACTTTTTGAGCGAAGGGGCTCTGTTGAGAGTTGCTCCCCCTAAAGGAAAAGAAAGTAATGGCATGTTCAACGATTCCTACCAAAAATCTTCATGGTAACTTGAAAATAAAATAGCTACAAGTGATTTATTTGAATGATCCAGTGGGGCATTAACTTGGAAATAAAGGTTGGTTTTTTTGAATATAAGGTCAAAACTTTGAGCTTTTCTTGTATCCGGGTAGCAACAGAAGCATCCAGGATGGAAACTTAAAAGCTTTGGCACTATCTGACCAAAATACTGTTTTCAAGGTTAGTTCAAGTGAGTTTTTGTTTGGTAAATTGCAGGAACGGTCCATTGAAGATGTTTTGGATGTTTTTGAATAGCCTATTTAACCATGACCACAACCTTTTCTTTAACCTTAAATGAGTGGTTTGTGGGTGTCTGCACTTTTAATAAGCATTCAAGCTACACTGGACACTTTAAGAATAAACTAAAAATGTCAACAGGGAGAACTGAGAGAATACATTCAGTGTGAAAATGAAGAAAAGCCACGTGGTCTTATGTTTTTACAACCATGTAATCAATGCATTGACAATGCGGTTGTATGATTTGATGATGATTCTGTGTAGCAGCAGGTGGATAAAGCTGCAAAGTAGCAGGAGTCTCTCTCAGCATTCAGCTCTTGATTACTGTAATGTTACTACACTATTAAGATGAATGAGCAACACTCAAGTCTTACTGTTAATGGACCTTCATTAACAGTTTTTACTCCCATATCCTCAAATGAGAAATTGCGGGAAGAAAAAATATTAGTCATACGCAAGTCACCTCAAAGACTTTAACTGTGCAAATTGTTTGTTATGGCCCACTTTGGTCTGATTGATGTGACATGTTGGACAAAAAGATTGCAGCTTTCATAAACATGTCATAATTGTTGGCTTTTACAGTTTTATTTTTACTGGAAGCCCTAAAGATTTCTTTCTCATATCGAAGGGGATCAGATCAGCGACTACAAAATAATTATATGCATGATATGTTTATGATATATAACACGCCTGCAGACCGTAGAATCTGACATCCTGATGCTGGCAGCCAAGTCCTGCAAGTGCCAATTTCTGTCTCGAGAGAAATAATTTCTCAAGAAGAGCATTTGTGTTGCCAAAAAAATTGTAATTTGCGGCTTCAATGGAGTGTTAAAATGTAATGACCCAGGGTGGAGCGGAGTGATGGGGAAGAAAGACTTCGGAATTAGCCTGCATCAAAGGAGTCTTTGTGAGCTCCTTCAGCCCTCCCTGCCTCACTAACACACAATAAATATAAACAATAATTGTTTGAAATGATGTGTACCTGCAGAGAGATACTTGGTTTTACAATGCTCTGCGGGCACATGAACACATGCACACAGCAGGCTTATTTTAAAGGCCTGATGGGAGAAAACAGACGCTGCATGGCTCTGCCCTCGTGCCCTTTTACTGTAAACTCTGTTGTGTGTGTGTGTTTTTTTAACTATAGTCAAGAGGGTTTATTCTACAGCAAGCTCTATATTTTTTGTCTTTTTATATTTATTTTTTCTCTATAGTTGCTCCCACTGGTGCAGGAGGAAAACCAATATAACATCTGAGTGCAAATGGCAAACACTCGCCACAGAAAATGTAAACTGCAGGGCAGCAGCTCCTCTCCGCTGCAATGCTGAAGTGAGCACTGAACTTTCAACCCTCCATCATGCCTCCCTCCCTTCGTTCTCCCCGTCTGTCTCTCTCTTTTTTTTTTTTCATTTTTTCTCCCCTTCTCTCAGCGCAGACTGCAGAAATTGTAGGGTAAACACAGTGGGTCAGGTAAAAAGGCTTTGCTTGTTTGTATTACTACTCGAGGCTCCAGAGAGGAGCTGGTGTGCCTCTGCTCACAAGCTGCAGTGGCCTACTTTGGAGAAAGTACCCCTTAAGGTGCCAGCATGACTGTAGCTTTACAGCAAAGTGTTCGTAATTGTTGCCTTTGTACTGCAATGGATGGTAAGAATGTGCTGACAAAAGACACCGTGTGTGTACGTATGCCTGTACATGTGTCTGTGAGTAAGGGCAAAGCGATTTACTCCTCCCGTATGCTTCAAACACACTGCAGACACTGGTTTTCCTCTTTCAGTGGCAGCCAAAGAAAACCTACCCTATTTTTCAGTGACAAGTGCCAGTGGTTTTGCAGCAGCATCATGGAAATCTGCAGACTGACATTAATGCCTTTTTTACAGGACTCAAAGTGCACTCTATAGCCCCCGTCGCCATCACTGCGGGAGCAGGAATCAACAAGTAGCATTCAAGTTGAAATGTGGGCCCGTGCAGATTATCAGCCCACTTGACAGTAAACATTATTTACTGACAAGCTCACATTTTGCATTTTGATATCTGACAGGTATTTCTGAATTCCTATGCAGCTGCAGTTTACTCACTGTTAGTTATGTGAGCCAGAAATTATATTTATGTACAATTTGTTTTATTGATTCTGTATAAGCCGCTACAGCACATTATGACTGCACCCAACACTTTGGTAATTGTGCTAATTTATGGCTTGAACACACTACAAGACCTGCAAAGTCATTGGGTCTCTTGACTGTTCACATTATACAACTGTTTGCCTTGTATCGGGAGTCTTTCAGTCACTGAGGTTTTCACACTACGTAACTGATCACTGACAAGGGGGTAGATTCTACGAGACCCTTTCACTGGGAGGGCTCTATGACGTGTGGTGACACCGTCTTAAAATATAGCTCCAGTACAATTTTAATGTTGTAGCCTACCACCTGAAGAGTCAGCACTAATGCGCATTGTTGTTGTCATAAAATCTTTTCTGTTTCGAACAGTGTGCGCTCTTCTCTGTGCTGCTCGGAGAGAGAGAGAGAGAGAGAGCATCACTGGGCGAACAAGCTTAAAGTGAGTGAAAAGAGAGGGAGTGGTTGTGAAGAGAAAGCCAATGAATCAGAGAAATTTAAAGCTATTTTCCCAAAAATTTCAAAACAGATGAATACCTCTACGCCCTTGCACTGCTGTTTATTTTGCTATGTGGCACATCCATTGTATGTGCTGGTGTGTGAATTTTGACATAGCTGCTTCTGTCTAGTGAATATTGGGCTTTTTTCTTTTGAAGCACCTGCCTGCTGGCTGTTTCGCAGGTCAGGTGACTGGTACTCCCAATGGCCAGTCCAGCCTTGGTACCTGCACACCTGTGACTGGGCCAGATATTTGGCATGCTAGATATTCTGCAACTCTCAGTCATGCTGTCGGCGAGCTTACGATTGTGTCCTTGAACAGCCCGCACATGCTGACTGTCATTCACGGGAGCGCTCTCTGATTTGCTTCGATCTTTGACTTTCAACCTACAATCTCCGAAAACTGTCGCAGACAGCAAAATTAGGGCTAAAGTCCTGTAATCTAAACTGGGCATTACCATAACTTAGCCCCTATATTTTAAGTTTAATCATATTCTAAAGTGTACAAAATCACAAAATATGACATGTCATGAGTGCAGCCTCTGGGCCCCCAGTGTGTCTGGGGAGTTTCTCGATTTATAAAGTTGGTCATATAGCCTTGAATTAGGTAACATTTCGATCCAAAACCACAGGCATTTGACAACAGTCTTCAGTCTTCTGGGAAGACTTAGTAAGGCCTGGATCACAGATGGTGTTCCCATTCATCACAAAAGTGTTGGTTGGAGTTAAGGTCAGGACTCATTTGACTCAACTTCCTTCACACCAAACCTGAGAAAAGCATTTCTTTCAGACCTTGCTTTGTGCACTGAGGGATTGTAGCCCTAAATAACTGTCTTTTAAGGTTAAAAGCAAACTATTACATGAAATATCATGCTGTATTATCAAGATTTCCCAAACCTGAACTCATGCACTCAGCATAAACTATCACTGTTGACATATTTATCCATAGGCTGAAGTGTATGGACACAAATTGTTGGACTAAGTTTTGTCCTCTACCTGTGCTGGACTGAAAATTCCTGCTACCCAGTGAGCCATGCAGCCCTGAGCTAAATCAGCTGCTGCTATCTGCTGTCATTGAGATCGTATTGATAATCATTCATAAACCAGTTGTCAGTGGGAAGCCATCTTCTACCTCATGGCTGTCATAGCAACAATGCTGTTTGCCACCTCCATGCTTGTGAATGACCTGTCATCTTTCAACTTCATCCACCGGGTCGCCTGGTCGAAGTAGTAATGGTCGAAAATGGAGGTCAGATCTCGCAGGGTCATTATCTGCAAAAGCACATTAGATCATTATCTGTGCAGCTGTTCTTTGCGGGCTGCTGCTGTTTGCTGTTGGAGCTGCCTGTCAGAGCGGGATAAGGCAGCTCCTCCCTGCAGTTAAAGCTCATCTATGACTCAAACACCCACAGTAAATGTCACCACACTCACGTGCAAAGATACATGCTAAAAACAAAAACCCGTCAGCAAACATTCATGACAGTGATGCCCACTCTTCAGGCATACATGTTAGGTATCTTGACCAATAGCATACACTTTAAACATAAGTTGCAGGCGCTGTTGAATGCAAACTCCCTGTCCATTTGAATGTCACATAGTCCAGGCAAGGTCAGGAGGGAAAAGAGCCAAAGATTCTGAAGAAACCATGGGGAGTGCATAATCACCAGCAAGGCACTCTGTCTGTTTCTACAACTTCATCAGCCGAGCCACTAATTAAGACTAATTAGTAGGCACTGGGGAAACAGGCAGGCTCAAAAAACTTAATTAATGTGAGGACCCATGATGTCTGAGCATAACAACTTCCTCAGCACCTGCTTAGCACGAGACAGCGCATTAACCTACTGTTGCTGCAGGTCTCTAGACAGTCTGCAGACTTCCAGCAGAATCTTTAACCAGCTGTTGCAACCTTTCATTTATCAGTGCGATCGGAGCTGGTCATGCCACAGCCAAATTGACGGGTTGATGAATGGCCTGGCTCTTTCCATCGCAATAACCTCAGTCATTCTGAGCAAGAACAAACACATGGCCTGCGGTCATGCATTTCATGGATTATTAGAGGTACCTTTTTAGCAATATTGAAATTACAGTGCATCAAAAAGAATTTACTTTGTTGTATTTTATGTCTCTACTTTTTTTTTTGTTATTTTGTCCTTGTTCACTTGCATCATAAACAGTCAGTTGCCCCTGTGATTCTCCGAATATGAAGGTGTCAGGAAAAACTATGTTTGTCTGTGCGTATGTGGTAACTCAATGAGAGCAGATTTATTATTTTACCAATTATTGTGCAGCCATGAGCACATTTAAATGAAGACCAATGTTTGTTTGTTTCGTACCTTTTTCCTAGAAAGCCGTTTTCTATCATTGCAGACAAAGACAATCTCCCTAAAATATAACAAAACTCCTTAAATCAAAGGAAAAAAAAAGTAAATGTTGTAAATCATTCAATTTTACAAAGTGTGATTCAACAATGCAAACATTTTAAAATATAAATCCATTAATTATCGGAAAAACAAACTAAAGTTAACCTTCCTCCTACATTATTCATTCTGTACATGTAAACATAACTTTTTAAATACCCGTCATTCTGGATCAGTAAATAATTTTCAAATTTCTGTATTTCCACCGTAATTTCCTTAATGAACTGCAGCTGAAATGTGTCCATTGTAGCATTTTGTAAAACAAAAATTCATTATAAATTAACTGGTTAAACCCACAACCTACTTTGTTTGAAGACATGAAAGAGGTCAGTTAGCCGTAAATATGCTTTTATAGATTAGCTCAGTAGCAGTGATGCTAGTCCACCGCCGACCTCTACCTTGCAGGTTTTTGAAGATGGCTGAGAGTCTCAGTTTTATTTTTATTAAATGCTTGTAAGATCAAAGGTCTATTCTAAAGCACCACAACAAAACATTAAACATTAAAAACCATTAAACCTTCCATCAGTCATAAAACTGTGTCGCCCTCTCTCAGATGTGAAGATGTGAGGTCCTGCTGGTGTCAAGTGAGGGGAAAGGCAAACCTCTTAGTAAGCTGAGTGTTGCAGTAGGAGTCAAGGTCAAGGAGGGAGGAAGAATTGACAGCACTGATGTTCCTCCCACTGTGTTATCTTGGTCTGACAGACTGTCGAGTCACAGGGAGGCAGTCCTTCTTTTAGCTCATTTACCAAGATATTACACCGAGCCGTGTCGAGAGGGCACCTGCTGAGCCAACCTTCCTCTGACACTAACTGGAGGAGAAACCGCCGGCCCACAGAGAGCATTTACTCTAACACAATGTCAGTGTTTAGTATCTTATAAATCGCTGTACATTATATCATGCTAGAAATCAACTGGGAGCTGTTCAACGAACACAAAAACAACCAAATATGAGCAGTTTAACTTCAAATATGTTATTATAAGCATTTCCGAAGAGTCAGAACTCTCTACTGCCAACTGAAAAGCACATAGTCTAAATGCTTGACATATTTGAAAATAAGTTTTTTTTATCATTCTTGTCAATAACTGAAGGTTGACAGGCTACCAATAAAATAATCATAATGTAAACTGTGGCTAAAAAGCATTAGCTTAGCTAAGCACAGCGACTTGAAACAGATGAAAATGGGGTTTTGTCCCCCGTCACCTCTGAGGCTGACTTACTAACATGCAATACGTACTCTGTGTGAAAAGGACAATTTGTCGTTGTCAATGTTCTTGTTTTCAGGGACAAGTGCCTTGTTTTCCTCTTCCCCTCCCAATTGTGTATAATGTATCTCTTGATAAAAAAAACATAGCAACTGTTTTTATACGATATGTGAAACTGTTCCCTTAACAAATTCTGATTAGTCATGACCCTCTAAAAAGGCAGTTTTTTTATTCATATAATTAGTGTCAGACAAAGCAATTGATGTCAGAAACTACTCATCTTCCACCAGAAATGCAAAATGAGTTGGGAATTTTATTTTCACACATTACTCCAGCCTCACATTCTCTTTTCTCTTTCTTTTTGAGATCACTCTCATCTAGATACTATAAAGGAGTCATGTGTAACAAACAGCCAGACTAAAGACTTAAAAAAGCTAAATTTAGTAACAGAATGTAATATAGTAATTATATATCTGATGATTTGCCGGCTTCTAAATGCATGGCTGAGCTAACAAGCTAACAGCAGGTACTTACTAAAGCTAAAGTGAGCTACGTGAGGCTACGCTGAGCCACAGTAACGATATACTATTTCAAATCATTTTTTACTGCTCCTTTGAGTCAATAAATATTTGCTTGCAAAATGCTGAATTGCTCTTTCCTCAAAGAAATTCTCCATCCAGATTTTACTTAAACCCAAAACAAATTTATTTTTTAAGATGAAGAAAGTACTTAGGGTGCTTAGTGGCCTTTTTTGTCTGTTGCATCTGTCACCTAAATCTCTTTTGAGTGTGCAGAGTATTTTTTCATCATAAGATAAAGAAAGTGAAAACTGGTTTTGTACATTTTACAACTAAGCAGATTTAGTGATGCAAGAATGATTGTGTATTTGCAGTTTGCATTGTGCTTGCAAACTCTTTATAGTAATGAAGTGTGAGCTGACTGCATTATGACCTCTATCAAAGAGTAAAACTAAAAGCATGTGTTTTTCTCCATATTTTGAATGTCTGTCGCTGCAATTTAATGTCAGTTTTACCACTAAATATTCCTCTGGCAGCTTGAAACACTGTCTGTTTATGTTGTGTATATAAAACCAGCTTTGTGCAGAGGTTGGAGAGTGGCTGTCAGACTTGTGGCTGAGGATGAGGGGACGTGATGACCTGGTGCAGGGAGGGGGCGAAAACGTGAGCCTGCATGGTTTGACGCCGGGGACAGTGTCTGGCCCTGCAGCGGAGAAACAGGAGCGGTGAGGTGGAGAGGTCGGTGTTGTTAGATAGCATTAGATGGGATGTGGCACACTCCAGTTTCTTGTTTAACACAACAGAGGGCAGTGGGGACCTCGCTGGAGAACAGACACTGGCTCATGATTGACAAGGCTGCAAGATTTAACAAACATAGCTACGAAATGTGGGCAAAACAAAGACGGTTGGTGAAGAAGGGTGAGAGCCAGAGGTCAAATATGCTCAGTGGAATGCAGAAGAAGGGCAGACTGTTGGTTCAGACTTAATTAAGACCCACAGGATCGTGGTGATTATAGCAAATCAAGCCTGAGCAATGAGATGAGCCTGATGATGATCGGAGCGAATCTGTGACACACAAGTTCCCCTCCATGTCGTTGCCCACATCTAAGCCCTGATTTCCTATAAAATGAATGTGTGCTCATTTTACAAATTGGTGCGATATCCTGGCGGCCCATTTTCTTTCCATTCCTCTCATAGTGCGCGCGGCAGCAGGTGACAGGTTTAAATAGGATTTGCATCTGAAACCAGCAGGAAAGTGAGAGATATTCGTGCAGGGAAGATGGGATGAAGACTGTAATAGAAGAGATAGAGAGAGAGAGAGAGAAAATGGAAGGCACTGCATTTGACCTTGAAAGCGGAGCTGAGAGGAGAAGGACGGCAGGCGAGATTGAAAGAGAGATTTAGAAAGATAAAGGTGAGGAGATTAAGAACGGCACACAGTGACACTGTCTTGTAAACAATAGCTTTACGAAAACACTGGGATGAAAAAAACCCACACCAGATGTCCACATTTCAGGTAGTTCAAGGCCTACTGTAAATGTTAAAATTAGACATATTAATCATGAAGAATGCATGCAGCTTTAAGTGACACGTGAGCCTAGAAATATCTCTATGATGAGCAGCATTCAATTTATTAACCGTGACCACTGAAAACACTATCCATTAATAATTGCAAATCAAGCAAATGACTGAAAATCTCAAAAATAGGATTAAATTATGAGAGCTCTCTCTAGCAGAAACAGTGCTACATTATGCATGACTTAAACGTTCAATAGGATTGTTGAATATTTTGGTGTAATTTCAAAGCTATGTTTATCTCATGCGTTGCAGATGAAGTGATATTGCTTCACTCTGCCTGTTACTCTAGGATATGTAATAATTACACTCCAGGAACAAATACTTGTGACTGCAGCTTCCGAGAGCTGATACTTCAACCTCTCGGCGTGATTTGCATGAGGAAGAGTAGTGATAGCTCTCAGGGCAGAAAACATTTGTGTCTCAGTTTGTGTGGTAGAGCAGCGGTTGACAAACCTCTGGATGAGGATCTCAGAGGGGTCTGAGGAGCTGTAGGCTGGTTAATGAGAGAAGGAGAAGCAGAAATAATTATAGTTGTGGTAGCATATATGTAAGTTGCAGTGGCCATTAATTTCCGACTTAAACCCCATTCAGGAACAAAATAGATGGGGCTGCTAGAAGACAAAGGTATGATCCAGGAAGTCTGATTTTTGATAATTAAACCATAAATTTAAAGGTTTATCTGATTCAAAAACACATCAAGGTAGTTTACGATTTTAACAGCAGAAAGGAAACTGCTACGAGTGTGAGCTTGCATGCATCTAACTGGCCACAAGTCTTGGAGGAAAGGAAGGAATACTTAAAAAATCTTTACTATTGTGGCTAAATCATTAATAAACACCGAGATGTTTTGGCCATGGTAGATTTTTTTTAGACTTTTAAAAGCAGAATTATAGTATTGACATGATAATGATGTTAGAGAGTGAAAGGATCACTTAAGTGACAACAAATCATCATGAGAGGAACATAAACATCAATTGAGTTTCATAGCTATCAATGCGAGAGATATCAAGACTTTTCCCTCAAAATGCGTGAAAACCTCATGTTGATGTTAGCAGAACAATTAGCGCGGGGGTGTCAAACTCATTTTAGTGCAGGGGCCACATGCAGCCCAGCTCGACCTCAGAACGGAAAACCCCCCAAAAAAACAAAAACAAAAAACACACCATAATAACAGATAAATAACATACATGCCCTCATAAACTTGCTGTCTGAATATGGCTTTGAAGCAGATGCTGTTTCGTTAGCAGTGACGTAGCTAGCTTTTACGGCTCCGTCATTCACCTCTCGCCAACATTTTCCACCAGCAGCTCCTGCGTGCAACATTCAGTTAGCTTTATGTGTTGTTTCGATATGAAGCCAGCAGGGGTGAGGGATTTCCAACACTCTTATTAGGATAGCACTCCCCAGTGGACAGACAGGAGAAGTGCACTCCATTCACACTACATGGACCCCCTATTGGGCCACGTCCAGCCCCTGGGCCGCATGTTTGTCACCCCTGAGTTAAAGTATCACCAGTGTCCTCATCAATGTCATTAGAGATAGAGAGATATTTCAGTCTGAAACAAGATGGCTGACCAGTTTACAGTCCAGTATTAATCCCAAGAGCCATTCCTGGCAGCATGGCTTAACTAATATTCAAAACTTAACAAAATAAAAAGAAAACCTTGTCTTGGATCTATGCTCACAGCTTATAGATGTAACACACCAAACTGACAGAAAAAAATCAGTGAAGTAGTTAGCAGGTTTGTTTTGTCTACTGTGGTGGAGGCTGGCTGAAGTGTTATGAATCACCAAACCAAACCTCTTACTGAGTCTTTTCTTTGCTTTTTCATTGTATCCGTCCCCTCATCCTTCTGCCGCTGTCTCCTCCATGACAGCACAGAGACAATGGTGCCTGCGTGTCATTCGGGATCAGTCGTCAGCTCTTTTGAGGAGTCTGTCAGACTCTCCCATTACAGAAGGAGAAATCCTGCACTGTATCAACAAGCTGTTTTTCGTCAACCGTAGTTTGAGCTTTCTCACAGACAGCACTAATCAAGATCCAATGGAAAGTGTCTCGGGTTGCTTAACTGGGTTGTTTATCTGCTTTTGAAATGTGAAAACCCAGAGAGGCCAGAAATGTTCCACTCCTCCCTTTAATTCATTCTCTTTTTAAATGCGAGGGCCCTCTTGATGGCAGCAAAGTGGCAAGAAATAGCATCGGACGCCTCATCAGTCACAAAGGAAAGAGGAGAGAAACTTTTCTTTTTTCATCACTTGCCAAATACTGTAGGCCAGTTTAACAGTGTTTGTTTGTTTTTTCCTGTATTCTCACTGTCGGGGCAGGGTGATTGATCATGCCTTCTTCCAAGGTCTGGCTCAGCTCCCTTTAGCTAAATACTGTATCATATTTTCAGCCATTGTCTGCCTGGAGCTGGCAGGTGGAATTACTATATCTCCTCATGACTCCTCATGACACCTTCATCACAAGAACCTCCTCTGTCCTTGAACATTGATTGTAGCACCGACTTAATCTAAACACTATATAGTTCTTGCCAGAAAACCTCTCAGCCTATTAACGTTTAAGCTCTTTTTTCCCAGTTTCTGTCGTGATCATTCCATCTCTGACATTGTCTCTCTACTTCGTGCTCAGCCGTTCCTCATGAAGACTTGGACATCTGACGGATTAAAGATACAATTGGGTCTGGAAACACAGCTGAAACACAGGCTTTGCAGCATGTTGCTTAAAGCAGGAATGATTCTTGTGTGGAGGAAGTGCCTGAGGGGCCTGTGGAGCCACATTAAATACTCGTGTTTAACAAAACGCTACATGAAAAACAGAACAGCTATAAGCCTGTAACAGATCCCTATTCATGCAAGATGGAGGAGCTAAGAGATGGCGGATGACGAGGCGTCTCCAGAGGCAGAGTGTCAGTAAATCTGTCACTTAAAAAACAAATAACATCAAACAAGTGAGGATAGCCTTGTCAGCAAAAGGAGCCATCATGAAGCCATTTCATATGTTGTACCTTTATATCTTTCACCTCCTCGATAAATAAGATACGGCATCGGCACTAAATTTGAGCGGAATGCACCTGAGTAATAAAAAACAGCCAAGTTATGAATCAAAATACATCCACACGAGAAGGGCAGGAAGAGAAATGAGCGAGCTTGAGGAGCAGACAGATTTAAAATTCACTGTCGCTGTGTAATGATAAAGCATGGCTACGCCGAGGCTCTCTCTCTGTGCACACGCTCACGGATCAAGTATTTGTCAGACCTTGTATTGTGGGCATTTCGACTTATTCTCATTCCCTGTTATTTGCTCTTGCTCAACAACAGCCGTGGTCCCAATGGTAAAATTATGCTGAGCCCAGCAGGAAAGTAATGTAAGCACTGCAAAGCAAGGAGCAGCTCCGAATGAGGGTGTGAGGGTGCTTACACAATAACTATTTTAGGTTCAAAGACCACAGGCTGTGTGTGCGTGTGTGAGAGAGAGAGAGAGAGAGAGAGAGAGAGTGAGAAGTGTGGAAAAAAAAGGAAATTTGAAGGAACAATGTAGAACAAGAGGAGGCAGAACGATAGAGAATTAGATATGGGAAACAGAGAGAGGTTTTTCTCTCCATTGGACAATCAGTCTCTGAGTCCCGCTTCCACTGAGAATTGTGTTACCCAAAAGCTGCCTAAGTAACAAAAAATAATCCCTCAATCCATGGCTAGAGGAAATCGATCAAATCGGTCTCAACCTCCTTTTAATGTTGCTTAATATCGACTTTTTTTCCTCCCCATCGTCCATCCTCGTCTTCACTTTTCCCTCCCTTCCCTTAGGACATTATTCATAAATATGCTGCTGCAAGGATGCATGATGAGGATTGATGTCACTCTGCCGGTAAACATAATTAAACACATTTAGTTAATATAGCCTCTTCATTTCTGTTTCGGTTCATTTAAGTTCCCTCCCCTCTCTC
>JAQFJB010000014.1:4772126-4785786 GCA_029874875.1 Naso minor
CATTGCTTTCATCATTGTGATTTTTAGTTAACCATTTATTTACAGGCTGGAGAGGGCTGGACTGCAAAGTTGGCTCTCAAGGCTGTAATGTTTGTTTTGTTTCATTTTCATTGTGTGAACTCATAAAAGGCTCACTTAACAAAATTAGAGTTTTGACGGATGTTAGGATTAAGATTGGGGATAAGGGTTCGGATTATAATACTTAAAGACAAATAAGAACATATGGTTGATTATACAGCTGCAACGATTTAGCAAATAATAGATTAATCTCTCGTTGGAAAATTAGTTGCCAAGTATTTTAATCGTTTCAGTCATTTTTCAAATAAAAAAGTAAAAAGAATCGCTGGTTTAGTGTCTTAAATGTGAGGATCTGATGCTTTTTTTATGTCATTTCTGAAAATAAACGAGGAGTCTTTGTGTTTTGGGCAGTTGTTTGGGCAAAGGAAGAAACTTTCACGACATCACATTTGGCCCTGGGAAATTGAGATGAGCATTTTTAGCACTTTTATGATATTTCATGGAATAAACAATTAATCGATTAATCGTAAAAATAATCATTAGATTAATCAATAACGAAAATAATCCTTAGTTGCATCCCTAGTTGATTATTTGTGAAGTTAAAAATGAAGTCAACCTTGCAAAAAGAAAGTTTCTCATTTTATTGCATTGATTGAAAACAACCTAGAAAACTGGCAAAAGTTTCTCAAAAGCATCTCCTTCCTTCGAAATTGGTTCTAAGTGTTTTAATGAAGTGAAGGTTTTGCAGTTTGGCTGGATATTGTGTTAGAGGACAGATGCAGAGGTTATGTGTGGTGGTTTGCAGAAACCTCATTGTTTTTCATTTTGTAAACTTTTGCACTATTTATATATTTTCTAGACATTCAAGGGCTCACGTTGAGGCCTTGAATCTTGTTTTTTAAATTGTAAATTTCAGTAAGGTGCTTTAATTCCTTTAATGCCCGTGTACGTAAAGTAAAGCATTTTTTATATTCTCTTTAGCCACATTACTGGTATATTCTCTATTTAGTGCGGCTGCGGCTGTGGCCAAAGGCGATGCCTTAGGAACATCTGAATGAATCTGAAAAACACAGTCAGCGAACTTCACACCTACTGATGGCCATAAACACAGTTCAGCACTTTACAGAGTCCCTCTCCTGGACATGCAGACCTGCCTTTCAAAGCTCAGTAATAGGAAATTATATTCGTAAGCATCAACACACTCTGATTGTTAATACTATAATTAGGTTCTATTATTATTCTGACAGCCTTGTTAAAATACCTCTCTGAAAATCCCCAGAAAAGAACTTGTGTGCATCCATTTGCATGGATTGCATTGTCATTTTTATGTGCACGAAAGATTCCTTTGTTCATTATTAATGTGAATATATATGACAAGAAAGTGTCATCATTGCATCTTCAACCACTTCTTTTTGGGCTCCGCTGTGTTCTCATTTTCAGTGTGTGAAGACGCCAGCTTGTGTGCAACCATGTTAATGTGTGAGGAGAGGCAGGGAACTATAGAGATGTGTGAAGATGTGTCAAGCATTTTTTTCTCTTATCAAGGTTTAATCATGTTGCAACATCCTGACGAACTTCGTCTGCTTTACTGTGTTTGGTAAGCTGTTTGACATGCTAAAGTTGTCATGATATTGAGAATAATGTAAAGAAGCTTTGCAGGTTGCACACTTATTGCCTGTGTAAACAGACAGACACGCAAACCTTCTCTTGATAACTCCGATGAGTGGTGTAGCCAGAAGAAGGGCCTGAGTGATACAGGCTTTTTGGGGCTGATGCAAACACTGATATTAGGGATATCGGATATATCAGCCGATGTTATATACATATGATATTGGCTGAATGTGTGTATCAAATACTTGTGACAAAAACATGTATGTATGCAGAATATCTTACATTCTGACAAACTCTATTTTAAAACCAACACTTCACTGATTAGTCAATATAAAATGGACTGTCACCTGCTGGACACACTATGTAATTACACCTTTTAAATCATTTGTCCAAGCAATTTCACCGGCATTAAAAAACAATTTTAATATTGCTGCATATCTGAGAACATATATGCTACTACAGATATATCTTGATGGACCAAAACTGCCTGATAATATCAGCAAACCGATATACTGGTTGCGCCATAATTAGAAGGTCTCATGGATTTCACTCTGGTGTCAAAACATGAGAGAAAGATCAAGTTCAGATTGACTGTAGCCCTGCAAGTAAAATAAAGCCTCCCCATTCATTTGTACAAGGCCAATCTGGTGCTTTTGCTGCAACTCCACGCAGCAACATCCAGTAAGTAAGGATGGGTACGATTACTAGAGTACTCGGTATTGACGCCATTATTCGGGTGAGGATTTGCTACTCACACACCTGCTCAAGTGTTATTTTTGACTGCAACAGTTCAACTCAGTTGGCGTTACATGCATCATGTCAAGTCGCGACCAGGAAGAGTGATTGTGTGTCTAGAAATACTTTGACAAAAAGGACGATGACAACATGCAGTGCAAGGTATGTGGCATTAAACTTGCATATCATAGACATACTAGTTCGATGTTAAACCACGTGCACTTAAAGCACAAGGAGAAACCAGTGGAGACAACCTACAGGAAGCCTCGCATCACATCTTTTGCTAGTCCTTTTAGCACACGCCATTGGGATGAAAACAGAGCGAGGATTAGTTTTGTTGAGCTGATGGCTTTTGTTGAGCCGGAAGACAAGCCACCATCATGGCAAACAACAGCAACAAGAGTGGAACAGATCTACGAGGAAAGCTCAGCATAATTGAGGGCTGATTTGCAAACTGTTGACAAGGTGGCTATTACTACTGTTTCAGTGTGAGATAGTAATGTTCTCTGACAGCCATAAACTGACCAACATCATTTAGTAAATAGTAGGTAATGTCGGGGAAGTCCGTGTCTGACTGGAAACGTTAGTGGAACCAATGTTAAATGGTTCAGCTTATGTTTCCAGACCTCCTGTTTTTATTTTGTTATGGTACTGGTAAGGTAATGAGAGTACTCGAATATTACAATGACTGAAAATGCTCATCCCTACTGGCAAGACAATGTGGTGACGAATCACGTATGTACTAGTGAACCTACCTGGTGGATAACTTTGAGATGTGCATCGTATTTCTATTGTTTGTGTCACAACAAGAAGCTGATTTCTGTCTAAACACCAAATCACATCAATTTCAGCAGAAGCAGACTGTATTCTAGTAGCTTTATGACTCCAGACAAGAATACACGGTGAAAAATCCCTCTAATTTACTCAAAAGTTATGGTTTTATGCTTTGGGTTATGCATGCTTTTTGGAAGGACTTTGGATTTTGTGGCTCTACAGCTCAAAAACACCCACTCTGGCTTAAATACCTTTAATGCAGCAGGCAAAGATAAGGTCAGCCTAACTTGGGAAAGATGACATAAAAACGGTGCCAACAGCTACAGCTTGCTCCCAAGAGGGCGATTTCTAGGTGACAATGGTGCGGCATAATCAATGCCATTTCACAGCTATCTACTCTGTAACCACATTTTCCTCCAAATTCCCTCATTGGCATGCGAGCCACTTTTCATTTTTCTCTCTCATCTCATGGAGTACATTCTAAGAACCTTAATCCTAAAATTTGAGCCAGTCCTGCTCTTTGAAACACCAGTTATGTAACCCCCCCCCCCCTCAAAAATGACTATTGAATTGAAAAGAAGAAAAGATTTAGGATTGTATTATGTATTTTTTCTTTCGTATAAGCGCTGTGCAGCTCAGACAGTTTGACCAGAACAAGAAATGTTGAGGGCTGAAGGGAGGATGTAGCAGCCTTATTCTCAAATAGTTTCTGTTTAAGCTCCTGTCAACTTGCCCGCTGTCTGGAAAGTGGCACAAAGAAGTCTGGTTAGTGTTTGCCAGGGCTGTCCTGTTTGTCCCTGCATGGTTATTAATTTGGGTTCTGTGCTGTGTGGGCAGGGATAAGAGGCGACCCAGGCCAGCTGGGAATTCTCACTATACACTCTGATGGACAAGGGTCAGTGTTTGACACCCTGCTGGAGTTCTTCTAAATAAAAATAGCGGCCACTTGTCTCTCTGTCTGCTTTAGCAGTGACAGGCTGATGATCATTGTTCAGCTAAAACCTAATTAAGGCTCTGAGTGAACTGCACTGTTGTCGTCGATTGTCTATTTTTCTCCGACATAGTCTTTAACAGCTTCTTTGATCCTTCTTCTGTGCATTTGGGGAAACTTGATTAATTCCTGAGAAATTATTACAATTATTCTACAAGTTTTTCAATTATGGAAATGGTTAGAGTGCACTTATTTGCAAAGACCAAGCTGAAGGAGCACCTTGCCGGTGGTAGTATTTATCTTTTGAAAGACTGCTAGGAGCACACTCATAGCTTACATATGTATTGTACTCTGCTTTTCAGAAAACCAAAGCATTTCTCCTTTGAAGCTGCTGCTGTTTTCAATCTGCTACAGTATGAGTATGTTGCAGCAGTAACGCTATGGCCTTTACATGTTTTTTTTGCACTGAGGAATGGATTGAAGGATTTAGAGTACGGCATTTCACCTTGTTTGAATATCTTTGCAGTAAACGCAACTTTCCATATCTGCTGAGCCAAATCAGCCCATGGTTCTACACCCCCAAATTAGCACCTGGCAGCCCTCTGCACTTTTATACCACACATTGCATTCAGCTGTACACTCCCTTGTAGTGAGCGATCATGTCCTTCAAAGCGGTCTCCCATATGACCTCTAAAAAAAATAAGCCAGAAGTGCGGATGCGATTACGGACTTGAACTTTTCCCTCGCTCTTTAAGAGGGCCATTATGCATGCTGCGACAGGCGGGCGGGGGACAAGAGTCAAGGCTTGTTTGCCAGCATCCTCCCTCATCTGGCTAGATGGAAATGAGCATGAACCGCAGAGTGACACCAGCTTGAATAGGACCCCAAACCTGACTCACTCATGCGGATCTGTGAGCGTTTATAATAGAAGTGCACTCAGATTGACTGGGGGCTTGGGAAACCACCCCTGAACCCCATAAATTCTGCCACCCGAGGGAGGTGTTATGAGAGAGTGTGTGTCTGCAGGTGAACTATGAAATTGCATGTGGGCGTGCATCTGTGTAGAAGTGGCCACTCTGGGTATATAGTCCGCTAAGCAGTCCTTCCTATCATCACATCCCTGACATGCTACCTCATACTGGAATACCCTGGAGTTACAACAGTGTGTCTGCAGTGCTGGATCAACAAAAAGATGGAGAACACCCCCCCACCCCCACAACCCTAGTTCACAGAGTTCATGAGGGAGCATAATCCCTGAGCCATACATTTTGTGAATTAAAATGGATCCTGCTAAACTGCTCCTCTTTTTCCGCATAGTTTGGTACCGCTGGCATGATTCTCTCCCGAAGAAGCCGGATGACAAGCAAATCAATTTAATGGCTTAGATGGGGATGGTGGAGGGCCTGATCGATTCTGACAATCACGCCATCTTTAACAGACATCTCATCAAAGGCCCATTCCCTTTTTTGCCATCCCATTACCCATCTATCCAGCACTTGGATCTGCTGCCTATTTACCAATCCCATGCAGGAATAATAGGGCCTTCACCCCCAGTTGGATTAATCAGCCATAACCATATGCTACCGTGTGCAATTACGCTGCAATTTTGACCAAGGGAAACAGCTGTTGCCATTTGAAAGGGTGGAATAAGATTGTAATTGCCTTAACTTTGATTTGTGGGGTGCTTTGATTTGATGAGAGAACACATTTTGATGCTTTACATAATAATCACGCGGAATGAAGAGAACTATTAAAACATGAGACTTTCTCCGCTTCAGGCTTCCAGATGCATTCAGGGATAACCTCGCTGTTATGAGTTATTACTCACACACTATAGAAGAAATGAGTGTGTTTATTCATTTGGGTTTGAATAGGCCTTCTATTTTCAGAGACTATGTTTTAGATTCACTCGTCTAATGACGTTTGAGTGTGTTCATGCGTGGCATTGCCTGAACATTTCAATACAGGAAACTCTCTCTCTCTCTCTCTCTATCTCTCTATCTCTCTCCCTCTCTCTCTCTCTAATCCCACAGGTGACGCAGTTGCATCAAATGTGATTTTTGCTGGAATCCTTTACACCTCAGCATTGCATACTTTTTATCTGCCTGCCTTCCTGTTTGCTCTTTTTTTTTATTAGGGAGGTATCGATTGCAATTTTCTTGGCCAATCCTGAATGCCGATTTTGTAAAAAGTCTACCCTGCTGATAGCTAATTTGGACTATTGAGATTTTTTTCCCTTTACAGCTACAGCTCATTTCAAGCAAAAGAGGCACAAGAAAGAAAAAGAAAATAATTTGTTTTCACTTAGACAAATCCAGTCCAGTCAGTCTGCGGATCTAGTCTGGGTTTTGACTTCTGGTATGTGGAGGATGGTGGACTAGCAAGTGAATTATCCGGGAGTAAAAACTGCAGATTTACATAAAGAGCGCAGGCTGCTGATACTGGTGGATGAATGAACATGACAGGCAGGATACAACCACCTTACTTTATTGTTCTTACAGCAGTAAATGAGTGTGCTGCTCCAACGAGGTGCTTCTCCTCAACTCTTTGCGTGCAAAACTTTCACACTGACGACATGCTGTGTGTTTGGCTGGCTGTGGCTGCAACACGCGGCGTTTGGCTGCGCCACTCTGACGTGCTGAGGGCTCTGAGGTGCTTCATGTGACGTGAACCAACACACATGTAATCTGCTACACAGAGAAGGTCCAGCCAAGCACAGATCACAGCAAAATAAGCCTCTCGGTTCCGATCGATCACTGGCCAGTCGATAGGTGCACCTCTTCATTTTATCAGTTGGCTGCATTTGACAAAAGCTGTCTGAAGCAGAGTGTGTGTGACACGTTTTTAAAATCATAGTCCCATTCTTTAAAAGATTCATTTGTTTTTGACACAGGCTGCGGAAATGTTGATGTGATGGTACACAAATGACACAGCTGATCTCAGATGTGGTGAAGTTGTAAATAATGAGAACCTAAGTCTAGGTGCTGTGCAGCTGAAGGTCACTGTGTGTGAGTCCCATACCTTCCCCTGTCTTGCCCCAGGTTTCCTGTTGCACTCGCCTATGATACTTCTCTTCACCTTTCTCAGACTTGTCTTCGGTGTTTCTGCTTCAAATGCATTTTGTTTCTCAGCAACAGCGCACACTATGGTCTTAAAACCACTTAAGTTAGAAAATCCATAGTGATAGGTATGAGCACAGGTTCTGTGCCTTCTGGAGGTGTGGTGTATGAGCTCTCTCAAAAGTGTCTCGGACAGGCAGATTTGGGGGGAAATGTCATATCTTCTGCTGTAAATGGATTTTCTTCAAGTACCAGTGGTCGTGTTCACAAGATAAACAGTAGATAGATTGAGGACAGAGAAGGAAGGTGCTAGGGGAAGTGGAAACACTTAGAACGGTAAATGAAATGCAGTATGACCGTTAAGCTGGAACTTGAGTGTTCGCCATAATGGAAGCGACTGGCAATCAGAGTCCGATATGTTAAATACCGTGAGGAGAATTCTAGGTAGAGCTTCCAATTTTACTGTCACATTTTTGCACTTGTCAGTAGACCAGACAGCACAGAAGGCACTGTTTGAATTTTTTATATGACTGGCAATTACTGGCTTTCTGGCTTTTTAAAGAAGGATACACTAAATGATACATCTCTTTGCAGTTGTGAGATATTCTGTGTCTTAATGTAATTAGCCAAAGGATGAACTTTGCTCTGATTAAGAGTTACATGCGACAGAATGTAATAATGAGACGTCTTATTAGTGCATCAGCTGTGTGAGGCCGGTGTTTCCATGTCTCGTACCAATGCGATTAATGACTGCTCCCAGGCGCTGCTCCTAAAAGCTGCTCTCATTCAAATCTCCAAAACTTATTTTCTTTTTTGACAGTCGAGGCCTGATCTCGTGAGATTTAAGGCACGGATCCCTCAAGAGAGCACATCTCATGTCTGAGGGAAAAGAACAATGTTCTCTGTTGGTGTTTCACATTGATCGTGGACGTCTATGATAATGCTTTTGAAGAGCTCCTTTTGACGCTTGCCAAACATCCTGTAAACACCAAACACTATTCAGACGATTTATGTGTTAGCAGATGAACTTCACATGTGAGTACAGCGGCACACAGAGAGGGAGCGATTCAGAAAGAAGAGAAAGAACATGATAGTAGCATCACCAGTGAACTGGAAGCTAATCAAAGACTGAAACTTTTGTTGAGTGTCTGACTTTATTTTCACTTGATAAATGACAGCTCTCAGGCTCCCTGTTGCTTCTTGCTTTGACATTTAGGATCTGATATCACCAACTCACAGCAAGAAGGTCTTGGGTTTGAATCCGGGTCCACTCATCTAATTTCAAGACATGTCCTGAGTTCGCCCTGGCTGGAGTGGGACCTTTATGTGTGGAGTTTGCAGGGTCTTCCCATGTCTGCATGGGTTTCCTCCCACCATCCAAAAAAAATTAAAAAAGCATGTTAGGCACGTTAGGTTCGGTTGGCCCAGTGTGGCGGCAAGCTCAGTCGCAGCAGATAAGGACTCACCCTCCACTCTAACCTCAAAATTTCATTGTGCAATTCGTTGTATAATGACAATAAAGCTACTTTACCTTTACCTTTTATCTGTGACTCTAAGTAATGGAAGAACATTGCCTACACTAAAAGGAACACGTTCTTTGTTACCTTTACACTTTAGCAGATACCCAAATGTAGGTTTTCACTCATGGCCAAGTCACTTAGCACTCTTTAACAGTCATCTTAATGAGAATGATCCATTGATAATGAAAGGTGACAGAGCGAGATGGATGTTTGGACGCAAGGCTTCGACCTGGATCGTACTCTCACTTGACCTTGACTCATGCACATTCATAGGCGGCCTTACTAGTGCATTGGCTTGCACACACTCATGGATGCAAGATCGGCTCACACAAGCATTACATTCCTGTTCCTGGTGTGTAAGAGTCCCACAAAGATAATCACTCTCTCAGAGCTGAGGAGAACAGGCAGGAAGCGCTCCATCCATCTTGATTTGTCAATAGTTACAATTTTAATTACACCTGAGTGCTGTCAGCCTGCCAGGATGGGCGGGGAGTATTGATTCGCTCCAGCTAATTGATTAATTGCTGCATTCATGGTGGCAGTTTTCTCTCCACCCCCCCATCTCTTACTTTCATACCCTTCATTTTCTCTTTCTGTGTATTGTGTTTACTAGGTGTTAAAATTTCACCTGCAGGAGGAGCAGTGTCATGAGGGGTAAGTTGAGGGGTTAGTAAAGAAAACCTGTCGTATTTTACTCTTGTAGCAGACTGGCGTGTTAAGGGGGAGGAATCTTATTGTCACTGCAGAGCCAAGGTAATGGTTCAGTACAAGGCAAAGGATGCTGTATATCACCGCAGCAATTATGTGACAGTTAAGAGATTTCGAGGCACCGCCTCCAGAGTCCTTTTTACTCAAAACTTTAGCTTAAATTTGTGTGGCTGTTTTTCAAACAGCTCAACTGTCTGCTGGAATGGACACCTACCTTTATGACGCCATGTTAGAAGACAATATACACCAGAGACCAAAAGAGTGCGGACAGCCCCTTGATTGGCAACACTACTACCTTCTCTAAATTCTCCTTCTTTATTGGTAGAGGTCTTTAAACGTCTCATAAAATAACAGAACTCCGAAGCTGTTGTGTTTTACATCCAACCAGACTGGAGGCTGCTCACCTCCCAAGCTTGAGCGTACATGAAATGATCCCTCTTCAATCCTGAGAGTTTTGGTTGGGTTTTATAAAAGAAGTGGATTTGCAAACTGTAATCGTTGTGGTTGTAGGGCTCGGTAAAAGGACCAAATGTCGTAATTTGGTGTTTTTTACTCTAAATACGCAATACACAATGTATATTTGGGTATTTTCTAAGATGTGGGCTAAAACTTCAGTTGTAAGTCAAAGCTGCAGTTGGGATGTTACTAGCACTTTCATCAATGAGACTGTGATCAAAGTAAAATCAATTCAAATGTCACTATACTTTTGACCAGTGACCTCAATGAATGACTGCTCTGGTATTTATGTGGTCATATTGTGAATTCCAGGCTGGTATTTTAAATATTTATACTCTGTGTGTGGGCGATCTTTAAATGACAGAGTTAATGAGTGTTTTGACAGTGTTTGTTTCTTCTTGGGCTGGTGTAGCGGGGCTGGGATATGGGGTGGGGTGGGGGGGGTTGTGGGTTTTTAGCAAACATGGTGACTAATGGAAAGACTTAAGTTGAGCTTCCTCGAGGTTAAGCCATCATGCAACATCTGAGGTTTTTCTTTTTTTATTTAAAGATGTGAGTGCTGCCCAGGACATAGTGGTTGAAAATTCATGACATGGCACTTAAATTTTGCTTGGAGCACACATGGCTGCTTGACCAGGGCTCAACTGGCTTCCTGTCATCCTGCGTAAGAAAAACAGGCATTTAGGATGTTCCCCACAACTTCTTAATGATGTGAGATTTGTATTGTATTTTTGTAAGCAAACCAATCGCTCTGCAAATGACAAACTAAACACGCTCTTACTACACTCAAGCAAGTTGACTCATGCAGCAGTTTTCACTGACTGGCACTGACTGGCTCTCAATGTGAGACCTACTAATATGAAAAATATTTGGATTTTTGTTAAAATCTACATTAAATTCTCTATTAATGGGGATGCACACTATTTTTTTTTTTCCCTGATTATGTTGCATTCTAAAAAACAAGTCGGTGTTGAAATCAGCGGAGAAAGAGTTTGTTAGCTTTTAGCAGCGGTGTTGTGCCTGTGTGTTTGGTTAACAGCTAAACACGTAGTATCAGTGAAAATTTCTGTTCAGTGGAACATGACAGGGTAAACAGAGAGCTCCATTTTGAAATGACAACACAAGCTTACGGTAAATATATGTGTCAAAGTACTTACGCTGAGTAGCTGCAGTTTGGAGGTAGAAGTATTTTGACAATGCAACTGTTTCTTGGAGGCATCTTTTTTTTTTTATTTTGGGTCTTCATGCACTTTAAGACTGAATTGTTTTTCGAGACAGCAGTACAAAAAAAAATTGTCTGTAGCTCCGACAGACCCACTATTGCTTCCCATTTTTGGCTTTTTTAAAAAAGAGATTCTGATTTTCTTCCTACCAGAAATCACAGCATGCATAGCTAAAAAGACAATTTTTGAGAGGATTGTGTTGAGTCCCTAAAACATCTGCTGATTCCCTGCATGGCGCGGCTCCAAAATTTCAGGTTTTGTAACTTTGCACGCACCACTCTGCAGACAATATGAGTACAAATCTCTCACAACAGACATTGGGATTTAAGATTTAAATTTAGAAATCCTATCTTTAGGTTTTCAAACAGCAGTTTCGGTTTCGTGACTGGTGAATGTGACATATATATACTATAATAATATGGTTCATTTGGGTCATTCCTGCAAAGTAGTACAATGTTAAACATACAACAGATGAAAAAGGGTGATGTAAACTCACTCAGTGTCTGCTCAGAAGTAGTAAATTATAGTCAGGAAAGCCTTGAAGAGATGCTTTTCAGTGTGACTGCAACAATAAAGAAAATGTGCTGGTCAATTACTTCCTCTTTCATTCCTTCTGGAAGCTGCAGAATATAACACAACCTACGCACAGGTTGACTATCCCTCAGTCCCTCATGGTTCTTACTCACACACGTGCACACATGCCTGCACACACACACACACACACACACACACACATGCATGCACGCACGCACGCTGCTGCATCAAAGATGGTATTTTTATACCGTTGGGCTTATTCTTATAAACACGTACCTCAAAAAACAAACTGCAAAGGCAGAGTGCTGCGTGGCCAAGACCCCCCTCACATCCACCTATTACACAGGCATGTACACACACACACACACATGCAAAGACACACTTCCCTCCATGGAACATACAAGCAGCACTGTTTCATTCCCCATCTGTTTCTTTCTTCTCCTGTGGGATTCGGGAAATGATTGTATGAGGTTCTTGCAGTCTTTACAGACCACAAGGAAAAAAGAAGAAGAAGAAGAAAAAAAGCACACAGTTACAGGGGCCGAGAAAGTGAGAAACACAGAAAAAGCTGTTTCTTTGAGTTGTCTGCAAACTGGGAGTGTGTAACCACAGCTGCCTGGTGTGACATGTTTTTTGTTCATTTAGTTTTTGAAAGCTTAAAATGAACAATCTGACATTTTGGAAAACTTTTTTTTTTTTTTTCCATTTTACCCACAGACAGATGAGAAGATGGATATCTAGTATAGAGGGTTGACTTTGTTACATAAATGGCCTACACTGAAAAGGTGCTGTCTTCCGAAATATCACTGATATTTTTTACATTTTATATATTTAATTCAACAAAATAAATTAGATCTCCTCACACAAAAGAAAACAAACTGAAGGGGAAAAATATCTCAGTGAAATGTAATTTAATAAGCATAAGATTTTTTTTTAAATCACCTTTAATACTGATGTTATAATCGAAAGGCAGGTATCATTTTTGTATTTTTTTAAAGTGAAACTATTTGAATCAATGAATAAAACATTGTTCCTCTAACAGAAAGAATGTAGCATGTACCTTGGTTTTGCTGCAACAGCCTTCTGACATGACCAGCTGCTTGTGGAGGCTGCTTAAAGCTGGGGTAGGCAATGTCTGGAAATCGGACCTGCTGTAGCATGAGACTCATTAGGAAACAACTCCACTGCACCCTCCCCTTCCTATTTTTGCTGCGGCTTGCGTTTCATTTCCTTTCTTGTTGCTGTTTTCAGTCCAGTTTGCACCAAAGATACACGACAAAACAAAACGGTTACAGGAAGGATGCAGCGGTGTAAACTGGTCCGTCTCAGCTTGACTCGAGCCGACTGACGGTGTCGCCTGCCACTCAGCTTCTCAAGTCGCCAAAGGCTAGTTTTAGAACCTAAGGCATGTCACTTATTTCAACAGCCAAATAGCTCGTAGTGACATCACATGCTCTGAAATATCGGTGATTAGCTGAAAAATCCCGTCATGGTCTGAATACAGAGCCAAAGAAGGTGCAGAAATCTAGTGTTCTCTCAGATCACCTCAATTAAAACATGCTGACAGATTATTTTTGCCTGATGACACCAAAGATAAACTGCCAACCTCAGCTTTAACTGACAAGACATGTTCAAATTTAACAACCAGCCACTGTCAGCCTGACGACCGACGATCAGCAGGGAGATGTGTGTGGAAAGCTGGAAAGGTAAACAGCCAAAGATTCCTCTCAAAGTGTCAAACATAATCACAGGGTTTCTGAAACAGAGCGGCAGGATCTGTTCTCTCCGAAAAAACTCAAATTCCAGTTTGTGTCGAAACAAAATCAGTTATCTTTAAACGATGGTTTGTTTTGTCGTTCGCTCCTTTGGCTCTTGCTGTCTTCACGCTCTCACTGCAGACTGGCTGGCAGGGAGTTTACAGTTCATCCACACACAACAGAACTCTATCAAGTGTCAGTGAGTGACTCACAATGTGGCATTACTACACTGCACAGGTCTCACTGTGTCATCAGCTTAGAAATATCTCAACGTTTGAGCTAGTTTATGCTCAGAACCTTGTTTGTGTTAATACATAGGATACATTGTGTAAAT
>JAQFJB010000014.1:4831607-4842877 GCA_029874875.1 Naso minor
ATTCAATTCCCCCTATGCTAATTCTAATTAAAGACAAGAAACGCCATCTTTTATTAATGACACTGTTAATGAAACAGGGAAGGCTTTTGTCAGGGACAAAAGTTTCAACCAATTAACTCTCCACTATTATAGTTGATGAAAAAACATTTTCCCAAAAGACTGTTTTGCTCAGATTCCTCCAGTGGTGGTGGTGGTGGTGGTGGTGTGCTTTTTTTAACCATATGCTAAAAGGCTGAAATCCATGTGGGGTTTTATACCTAGAGGCTATAATCTCCAAAAGGTATGCAAAGAACAACCGCATTCATATTGCAGTTCTTTGTATGAGCATTAGTGTCAGATCATTTAGAGAAACTAAGCATTTAGTGTATTTCTTCTTCACACATATATATTTAGAATTTTTCAGGCATTGTGGAGTCATTTCACTTCATGGAGTGTTGAGATGTTTTTGCTACTCTCGCCTCGGGCAAAATGACTAAGACACAATTTGTTCAGTCTGAAGTTCAGGGCATACTTAGTTGACAGAATAACTGAAACTAGCAGGAGCCCACCTGTTTTTTAAAAAAAAAGGGTTTGTTTACTGTTGCTAATGATTCAGATACAAAAGAAACACATTTTTTCTGGTGCCACATAACAATGTTCCCTTTATAAAGAGGTTGAGCTTTTATATCATTTTGCATTTTCATCATGAGGTTTTCTCAGTTGTCACTGCAGATATTCCAGTTTTTTATGTGAACCTTACTAAAAAGTCCCTAAGGCTACCAGAAAATCTGAATTTCCACAACTGCAAACTCTGTCTGCTGATGAAGTTAGTGGGATATGATTGAAAGCTCCAGAATAGCTACTAAATGGACCTTGTGTTGAAAGTTGCTCAATCTCTGTTTTTTTAAAGATGAAATAGGAACTCTAAACCCCAGTTTTACAAGTTCATACATAAGTTTTGGGTTGCCAGGTAGCGATGAATCCCATGGTACTGTGCTGGTGCCGATTTAACTCTAAGATGATGCTAACTTAGCGTAGCTAGCGTTTTAATTTAGGTAGTTGGCATGTCAGATTAGAATACTAATACTAATAGACTAAGAAGATATGTTTTCATACTAGATGCTGCCACTCAGTGTGATTTTGACATGAACGTTTAAGTCATCAGTAGGTCACACAGCGGCTGCGTTTTTATTGTTTTCAAAGGTGTAAAAAACCAAAAACTCAGCCATCGCTGATGCAAAGCTGGCGTTGCTTAGCCAGGCCACTTTGCTTTGTTTTCATTACACCTGCAAAAAGAATTGCAGGGACTGATCCACTGCGCTATAAATTGACATGCAGTTACCAAAGTGATGGGAACCACAGATACACCAGTGATGCCCCAATTAGCTGGAGAGGTGCTGCGAGTTAAAGCCATCTGTGTCTCCCTTGAGTGGTGTGTTATTGACAAAACTGCTTTGTGGCAATTTGCGAATAACGCTGCTCTTTTTATGTGTAGGTTTGAGAGTGAGTGTGTTCTCATGCACCAGCGTACTAGGAAGCAAGCCATTAAGTTGAGCACACACTGCCATAGACAAAACACACACGCACACTGAGGAAAACACACACCCTCCCTCCTCCATACAACATGTTGGGGTTTTTTCATTCGTCCCTGCAGTGTGCTGTATTCTTGTGAGCGGCTGCTCAGTCACCTCACGTGGAGAGAAAAGACTGGACGGACCCACTGAGAGCCTAATTAACCCTAATTAAAGACTAAAAATGATAATAGAAAAGTGTCGCCAGGATGGCTGGAGCGCCTTTGTTTCTTTCTTATTCTTTCTTTTTCTCCTTTTATTCCCTCCTCATTAATGTTGTGAAGGTGGATGCAGACTCTGATAGTATTTGCATCTGACACCTGAAGACGTGAGTGCATAAAGCCGTAAACTCAGAATATCAACAACTTGATGAGCTGGAAACTGCAAATGTTTGGCATTTTTGCTGAATGACTGACTGAAACCATTTATCTGTTACTCGGGTCTCGCAATAAAACATGAGGTAAGCATTTAAGAGATCCCCCGGTTAAAGAAAAATTAACTAAATAAGAAAAATCTACATATATTGACTGATCCAGTGTCAGTCAACTAATAAATTTAACTGTTTGTAAGCACAAGAGTTTACCTGCTCTACCCAGCTTTTCTTTCTGTTCTACATACTATCAGCTGTATTTCTGTAATGAAGCCGACAGCCGCTCTGTGGCAGCCTCATTAGGCAGCAGTTCCTCCAGGCCTGATAAGGTTCCTGTTTGGAGGCCAGTCAGTGAGGAGGCTCAGGTAAGATAGTGTCCAAGTCCGTGATTCATGGAGGCTGTTCTCCACCTTGCTCTTCATCCTGTCCTCCATGTAGGATGCTGATTATGGGGCCGACTAATGAATGTCGCTCTAAATGAATGACCAGAGCTGCCAATTGAGCTGCTGCCTCCGTCGCCCTGCAGTCCTATCTCCCTTCACTAATGATTAAATACCGTAGACTTACTCCTTCCTAACCTTTCCTCATTCCCTTGTGGCTGCACTTCTGCCTCACCTCAATTCTTTCAAACTAGCTCGTTACCGTCCCAGATGAGAGAAAACATCGGAAACGGTATCCCACCGTCTTTCTGGATGGATGGATGGGTGCTCCTTTGATTGTTTTCACACAGCTCTGAGGAGCAGCTTAATGGCGTTCTCAGAGGTTTGACAAGGTGGATGTAGCGGCTGCACTGTGCTTATTGCGAATTGGTGCTGCGGAGGTAATGTGATTTCTGACTGAAGCGTGGCGAGAGTAGGTTGAAAATTTGATGTCTACAGACTGTTGGGCTTTTTTTTCCGTGTGTGTGGGCAACTTTCTGTGTGGGCAAGAAACAAATGGCACCGCTCATGTGTCAATTTTGCACCTTTGCAATACATTGAACAAGCACGATTGTGTGCATTGTGCGCAATGTTCATCTGTGTCTCTGTGTACGCGGGCCAGTGTAAGTGTGCTTTTTGTTTTGCCCAAGACTTAATGTCATTCCTCGACTGTTTCGCCCCCTGAGGCGAGTCTTGATGTGCTGCTATCTGATTTTTGCACCCTCCCACACTGCCTCATAACCCCCCTTTGCCCTGAAGGAAGCAGAAATTTTTACAGCCTGTCCTCTCTGTCTATCCATCGCCTTTTCCTTCAGGGTCCTGATCTGTTTGGTGTCCGTCCATCACAATGCCTGAATGAATTTTCAGAGATGCTTTGTTTCATCCCCACAGGCGCCGAGACCTATCTGATGAGATGGGAGACAGCTACAGCGCACACATGCCCTTTTTGCAACTGCTGCCGAGTTTCTCTTTTGTTGCTGTGGAGGAGAAAGTTGGTTTATTTTAATCTATGATTGGCTGATACGGCGTGCTGTGATCTGATATGATAGAACATGTCACTTTTGCTATCTTACATCTGTGTTTGGCATATTCTTGTCTGTGGTATAATAGACAGTTTTCAAGGCCTATCTCTGTACAGGGAAACCTCTGCTCTAACGGGGTCTAATCCTGTTAATGCTCAAATCTGATAATAGAGTGTAGCCAATCGCAAAAAGGCAATATGTGTGTCGATGTGTGTTAGTGTGAGAGAGTTCCTGTGGTGTAATATAGCACAATAGATATAAAAAAAATTCGAAAAAAAGACGAAAACAGCGTGATAGAGACCCAGAAGAACAAACTTCATGTGCAATATGTGTGCATACGCATATCCACCTTTCACAAAGTATGACCAATTAGAAGTTAAATGCACTAAGAATCAATTTAATATCTGACTTTTTATATGCCGTGTCAAATACAGCCAACCACAGTGCAGTAGACATCCTTCCATGTTAATTCTATACAGCAGAAGATGGTTATCATTTTGTGGTCAGGCTCATTCTGAAGTTTTATTACATTACTGTTAGACCTCCTAAACCCCCACTCAGATGCAGTCTTTCAGGCTGTCACATACGTCTGCACACTCTTGAGAACACATTGTAGATTTAGTTTGTGAATGAAATAGACACATAAGGACTCACTATCTGCACTGATTTAAAGAGTGCTCTCTCAAAAAGGAGTTCATTGGCACCATTCAGGTAAGGACAAAGCCAAAAACATGTTTCTGTAATTTACCCGTTGAGCTCTCCTCCAGCCTCTTGTGATCATGACCTGTGAGTAATATTTGGCCATTTAAAGGGAGTTCATTTTTTATGTGGGGTCGTATGTGGCACTTTTGCCCAGTCAATGTCTTACCTGTCGTAGATAATGGTCAGCTCGCCGTTTGTCTGGAGAAGCAGTGCGGGGCACCAGCAGGAAACAAAAGCATAGCCCTCCTGTTAACGGTACCAACAGCCACCATCCACCTACAGCATATAAGTCCCCTACATATACGCAACACTTATATCGACATATGCATTTTTGGCGCTTTTTACTGTTTCCTCTGGGACTATATTTCCTCAACAGCAAGTCTGTGTTCCTACGCACAGCCTCAAGTAGTCCCAAAGGAAACGGCTGTCTGACAGCAATGTAAAGTGCCAAAAAATTCTAAAAAGTGTAGCACACACATAAAGGAATGGATACACTCTAGGTGGGTGGTCTTGTTGGTGGTCTTACCACTGTGGGCAGCATGGTGGCGTAGTGATTAGCACTGTTACCTCATAGCAAGAAGGGCCTAGGTTCGATTCCTGGCTGGGGCAGGACCTTTCCATGTGGAATTTGCATGTTCTCCATGTGTTACCCCACCATCAAAACAACACGTAAATAGGTCTGTCTCCAGTCAGCACCCTTGACCAAAGTACTGGCCTAGAATCTGGAGTTGGTCCCTGGCTGCTATGCTGTGGCTGTCCACTGCTCCTCGGAGATGGCTTAAATACAGAGACCAGATTTAACTGTACACTGTATATATGACCAATAAAGTACCTTTTTTGAAAGCCATGTTGCTCTTGGTACTATTTACAGCCAATATTATGCTCTGTTTCCTGCCGGTACATCATGCTGCTTCTCCATGCAGAGGGCAGCTGACCATTATCTACGACCAGCCATTAATGCCTCAGACAACCCCAAATCAAAACAGTCGAACTTTCCCTTTAAGACCTTTTATGACCCAGTTTGCTTCACCAGCACATCGTGCATGAAATCACTGAGAAAAATCCTACAGGGTCTTTGAAGAAACAAACATAAAGATGTGTGTAGTGCTACAGTGTAAGGCCCAAATATAATGCACATACAGAGCTGAAAATTACAGCTCATGTGTCGCCAACTTACTGAAAAATAATGGCTAAATGCAGGTGTGGGTGGATGAGGATTTCCTAATTGCACAGAATTATCAGTTTGAGGCAGTTAGATAATTGAGGAGTCTGTGCAAATATTCAGGTAATGTCAGTGCTGAACTACACAACTCTTTTTGAAAAGTAATGTATCTCCCATCTGGCATGAGATTGCTATGGGATTCCCCTCTGTAGGATTTTGGTGAACTTGGATGGATGGGAAGATAATATTATGTAAAAAGTGATTCCAGTCGGGCTGACTTGGTGCTCGAGGGAGGACAGTTTGACATTACTGCAGCTCTTATTTTACAAGAGTTAGGGGTCAGTGCGGTCAGTACAATTGCTTAATTGAAACAGACATTAACTTCTTTACACAAAGCCTCTAGGTGCCAACTTTTCTTTTTCCTTTTACTTTTTGATCCAGTGGAACAAAAGACATATTCATACTGTGCAATGGAGCTGAAACCACAAGCGTTTTAACCAGAGTGCACCTTGACATACATTGTCTCAGTTCATGACAGAGTGAGTGACAAAGAGACACAGAGAAAATGATGAAACGACATCGCATAGATTCTGAACTTTGTTCTCTTGAACAGACCAGCAAAAGGACCCCTGTGACCCACGTGCCCCCCTGCAAGTGTATGTGTGTGTTTGTGACTAGTTGATTGGGCTATAAGCAGTTGCGCCAAGTGCTTTTATCCAAAGGAAAGATTGTGAGGGAGGAATGGAGGCAAAGGAACAAACGGATGATCAACAGCAAAACAACTGTGGTATTTATAGAGTAGTTTGTCCTACCACTAGGAGTTCTTCTTAATGGTACTAAAACTACTAAGCAAAGAGAGTTTCCATCTGAAATGTATTCACAAAGCTGTGTGAGCAACTTTTACCAAGAAATGGAGAGAATTCTTCAGCTCACAGGTTTGTGACCCTTTTGCTTCAAGCTGACAGGGGTTCAGCCTTTGTTGGTGACTTCATTATGTCAACATAACAGCAGGGGGTTCAAATAATGTTGCCACATTTATAATGGCGATGGATATGAAGCCATCTTGATTTAAACTTCCATGTTGTTGTTGACAGACTCTGTCCTTGCACCAAGTGACACCCATCTATGCGCTGACTGAAATGGAGATTTATTTCAGCTGAAAAAACACATCTTTGTCTTTTGATGCTACACTTATCTGGGCATGCATTGTGTCTGCATCATTAGCTTCAACAACATAAAGTTGGCTCTTTTTTTCCCTTTTTTTTTAAAACAAAGTTTAGAAAAAAGTTTCAACAAGTCAGAATCAATGCAGCAAAATGCAGCTTGTAGCACCTTTACACTTGATTTCATCAGAGTCGCAAGTGTTTCTTAAAACCTACGATGCCATTCCATCACAGTTTGAAGTGTTCAAGCCTAATCTCAAACAGCCGTGCTGACAACAAGGATTTTTTCTATTTCAATATACATAGCAAATTTTTGCAGCTGTCCCGTGATAAGAGTTTGATCCAAGTTCCTTAAATTAGAATGACAAGAGTTTCTCCTGAACTGTCCATGCAAGAGTAAATCCCATCCAGCCTCTGAAATAAAAGAAAACTTAAAAGAGAAAGACACCAGCGTGAAAGGAGGAGAGAGAGAGACATCAATTAAACATGAATGCCAACCAGGGCGAGAGGTTTCACTCTGTTTGTAATTGTAAATATTTGATAAGGCAAAAGACAACTCACTTAGCACACAACCATATGCTAACAATGGCATTATGAGCTGCTAGGCCTGTGAGACGCGTGACAGGGCCTCCCCCAAGGCTTCTGCTGCTGGGCACGCCGGTGTGGCACACACACACACACACACGTACACAAACAAACAACGGGTTGCATTCTGCAGCGTGTAGGATGACACCTAAGCTTCTGGAGCCAAAACAACATCAAGCTGCCATAATACTGGCTGCTGGGACGGGACCCCTGTCTGCCCTGCTGCTCTCAGGAGGGACCACATACCAGGTTTCTGCATCACTCACACCTCGCCTCACCGCCACCCGCTAACAACAGGGTTGGATGCCCTTCAATGTTCCTAACCCTATCCGTTCTCCCTCTTGTTTTGTTTCCATTTTTTCCTTGGATTATTAGAACTTGGGTGCTATTTTTAGGCACATTTGACAGTGATGTGTGGTCGGGGTAGGCAGTGCCTCACCATGCATTATATTCATACTTTGTATTTAACTTTTTTGGTTAAATTATTTGTAATTTTCTGAGAATGAGACAGTAAGTTGTCAGAATAGTTGTTTTAAGTACCTTGCTTCCCTGAATGCTGAGGCAGAACCTGTTAATTATCTCAATTAACAGAGAAACGTAAGATTTCATACTCTTTAATCAACACAGAATAAATTACATTCAGCTACATTCTGACAGACTGAAAATATGCAGAATAGCAGACAAACAAAAACTAGGGCCCGACAGATATATGGTTTGCAGATATTATCGACCAATATTGGCCTAATGCAGATATATTTGTATCGGCAAATATGTTCTCCAATATGTGCTGGTATTCAAAATATTTTTAAAGGCCAGAAGTGCTTATCCCAGACATCAGTGCACTGATGTTGATGAAAGACCACATTCAGCCATATATAATATCGAGTATGGGAATCTCAGTAACACTTCACTGAAAGCATCCATCTGTAATGCATTATGAGCATACTTACAATGCGTTATAATACGCCTGTAGTGCTGTACAATACATAGTTATGAGCAAGGTTGGGGTTAACCACCCTAACCCAAACCCAAACCACATAAAATGCATCGTAAGTGTGTTCATAATGCATTGTAACATGTAATCTATGTTGTGTCATAATGCATTAGGCCTCATAGAAAGTGTTACCGTACGGTCCTTTCCTTGAAAATGAAAAGTTTCATTTATTAGCAATTGAGCTAACTTCTTGAGTTTCACTACTACAGCCTTACTTGCTCTAGTATGAACTGTAGCTCATAGCAGCCTGTGTTAGCAAAGTTTGGCTAGATAATGCTGTGTAACTGACATTGTTAGTCCGCAAACTATGACTCTATTTAATATGCTAGTATTAAGTTTGTTAGCATTTACCATCAAGGTTTGGTCACTCCAGCATTTAAAATATTTAAATTTTCAGGCACAAATTTTGTTAGCTGACAGCTCGGAAGCTTGTTAGCCACGAATACTTCATCACAAAGAAATTCCTGTGGAAATAAATGACTGCTGTGTCTGACTAGTGCTAACATGTACCTAGCTTGCTAATGTTTGGAAGCTACAGTGGTTTACCTACTAGCTCTGTGAGAAGTTACATAGGCTTAGCGCACATTCCTAACTCATTGGTCAGACTAAGCCCACAGTGTGATTGGTCAAGCTGACTTCCTGCTTCTACTACAGCCAGAGTGCACCAGCTTTGTAATCAGCTACTGGCCGTTTGGCATGTTTGAGTTAACAGTTAATGAGTGGATAAGTGTGACTGCATGTAAGTGGCCCGATGTGCTCAGTGGATCTCAAGAGTTTTTACAAAACGCTTCGTTTGATGTGGAATTAACTGCAAGTAAGACAAACACGTTTAATTTAGAGAAGGAGAGAGGAGGAAGGAGGGAGGGAAAGAGAAGTGACAGATTCTCCTCTTCATATGCAGAGATAAAGCTGGACCTGACCTGATGACCGAGACCCTGTGAGTGCCAGCTGACCACACACACACACACACACACACACACGTGGATATTAACACACACACTCATACATAACATGGCCAAAACTATGTGGACACCCAAACTTCAAACACGGATGTGATTGTTAGATGTGTCACAAAACCATGAGCATTAAAATGAAGCCATTACAGCCTCCACTGCTCATTCTTTTACTCACATAATTTACTCAAGAATATTATTTCAGCACTTGCACTTTACTTGAGTAGTTTCATTTTATGCTGTTTAATACTCTGCCGTATTTGAAAAGAAAATGTAAATTTTACTTATCTGGCTATAGTTGCTTGTGGCTTTACAGAATACAAATTGTATACAAACTGTTAATTATCTGACAGTCTTATTTATCCTAATCAGTTTTTTTAAGGTCAAAAATCCTCAAATGGAGAAACTGGGAGGAGCAAATACTTGTTTGTTTGGGGTTTTTTTGTTTGTTTGTTTCTTATTCTGCTTGAAATGTGTTGACTCCTTCATTATCAGAATATTTTTCTGGTTGCTGATTGATTGTTTTAGATCTATTGTAAATATGACGTACTGCTTTACATAAGACAACAAAAAAGTAGTAAATATTAGCTCCACCTTGTGCGGTCACAACAGTACTGTAACAGCAACAGTAATCCAATAATATGTAAAAATATAGTAACATTGGCCTTTCTTACATGTCACTGGGGTCAGGATCATTTTGGGCTTGGGAATAATTTAAAAGAGAAAACATGCAATACAAACCGCAGGTATGTTTACTTGGTTGGGATCATGCAATTAAAGACACAAGTTGCATTATGGGAAATGTAGGAACTGCTGTTTCAGGAGTTTGGCTCAAATTATGGACTAAGAGTCAGAATATCTTGGCTGCTGTGATTTTAAACATTTTACATTTGATCTGCTTCCAATGAGACTCCTGGTTTTATAGAAGTGCAGTACTAAATTACTAGAGTAGTCCAGTTAGGTAGTGAATATTTTTTCAACCAATACGTTTAAGCCAAAGAGCGGAAGTGAGGCTGGCTAGTTCCAGCTCAAAGGTGTTGGACTGGGTCGAGGTTAGAGCTCTGGGCAGGTCAGTCAATTTCTTCCAAACCACACTTAAAAGATCAAGAGACATCTCCAAACTTTTATCACAAGGTTCAGACTGGGAGTTGTATGCGCCATCGGACTAAAGGGCTCAAACTGTGAAATAAAGCCCCCAAATCAAAAATATGCCGTGTTTCCTGCTGTGTCTGCATAATTTTGGCCATATAGCATCCATCCACTCATTGTTACCTTACTGCACCAGGGAGTGTGCATACAATACACCCACTCAGGCTGTAGCCAAACACACTTAACAATGCACGCACATTGTGTCTCATGCATACAAACACACTCTCATACACATTCAGCGCGCAGCGCAACAACGTAGGGCCGACCAACTGCTTCTTGTGCACAATCACTTGTTTGCTTCTGGAGATGATTTCCTAAAACCTGCAACATCCACGTTGCCTGTGTGCACACATCCTGTGCGAGGGTGTGCTCGATTCGCTTCACTGCAACAAGCCGCCGCACGGATGGATGAAGTCCTCGGTTTAAATCCACAGCCCTCAACACAAACATAGCCAGCTGCAAAATGACGTCCAGCACCTTATAATCAGTAATCAGGGATTGTTAGATGCTTTGAATCCATCCCTCTTCATCCCTTCATCTCATTGTCTCTCCACTACACACACACACACTCAGGTATAAAGACATACTATAGTGTAGGGATAAAATAACAGTTGAGACTTGCCTGTAAATTACAGGCTGCTCTTCTCTCTTTGCTGGTGCAACATTGCCTACATTTATCAAGCCTTGAACACTGATTCCCAAAGCAAAGAAACCCCCTCCTCCTCCTCTTCCTCCCCTCTCTCTCTTCCTGTCTCCCCTCTTCTCTCCTGTGTGCCTTGTTAAAGCAAAAAAGCACCCTTTTCTTTCTTCTTCTCCACCTCATTTCTCTTTTTTTTTAATCTCTTCCTCTTTTCCTATCTTTCTGTCTACTGTCCCCTTTTCTTTTTCTCTCTGCTTCATGGCCTTGAATGTGGGAATCTGTCTTGAAAAGCAGAGTCTCTCTCTCTCTCTCTCTCTCTTTCTCTTTCTCTCTCTCTCTGTCAGGGAGGTGAAAAACCTCCTCCGATGGTGTCGAAGCCCCTTTGCTTTCAGAAACAGCGGGATGGGGGGAAGGGAGGCAGCAGAGGTAGGGAGCCTGAGCTCCGCCTCCTCTTGCTGAGCTGAATCAAGTTTTCCAGGAGCAGATCAGGGTAGATCGGATATAGGCTGTATGTGAATTTCAAAATAAAATTTTCATCATCTCTAGTGTGCGTTGATCCTT
>JAQFJB010000014.1:4998863-5009263 GCA_029874875.1 Naso minor
AACAAGTCACAACAAGCACACAGGACCATTTAGAGGTGTTGAAAAGATTATCTGATGACTGTAGATGGAGGCATGCTAGCACTTCCCATTGACTGCCAGTGTTTGAGCTAAGCTAATAAGCCGCGGGTGAGTTCTGCCCGTCTCTTCCTTGTAACTGCATGCACACTCAAAAGAATGGTATCTATCTTCTTCTAACACATCACTTATTAGTAAAAAAAAAAAAAACATACTGCCCTCTGCTGGACAAACTATATAACCACACTGCTGCTTTAAACTCACTGATAATATAGGCAAATGATATATATCGGTCAGGCCCTAAATTGGATCACAATACTTGACATTATCACAGGGAGAATAAGCTGTCTACTCCAGATCATAAAAAGCTCTGCCTCCTGTAACTTAGCAGCACTAACCTGTATTCATCTTCAAGAGTTTCTCGAGCGACAGGTACGTTAAGGCCCAGATTGTGTCCTCATTTTAGAAAGGTCCCAAGAAGTCACCTGGGATTCACACTGCTTAGGACACTTCCGATCTGGCCACATCCCTGAAGAGATCCATAATTCATGGCTGTGCGTCCAGGATGTCATCGCTCCACCGAGCTTGCATTAAATATTTACCACAGATCATAAGCTGCAGCCACTGAGGCCTGGCAGCCCCTTTAGGAAGACTGTTTTCAGTCTCAGCATGCACGGGGAATCCCAAATGAGTCCCGTGATGGGGACTGCTGTGAGATTATGTGACAATCAATCAGTATGGAGATGGATCTCATAAGTCATCATACAGTAAATGCTAACAGCACAGGTATCTATGGCATGCATAGCATATCTCTGTGCAAGGTCAAATGTTTTTCTTGCGTGCCTCTCTCAAGCTAAAATTAGAATTTGAGGATTTTTTATTTATTTATTTTTTTTGTATGAGCACACCTGTATATATTTTCTGCTCCTGCTTGTGAGCATTACCTTTCTTTCCCTATTTGATTTTTCTCCCTCAGTTTTTTAATCAGCTCTCTTGTTCCCTAGACAAGGCTCAACAGGCACTTGGGTCCCCCGCTGATGATTTGAAGGATGGTGAAAAAGTGGTTGGAGGTGTGGAGTGGGTTAGATTGGAGGCGGGGAGAGACAGGAGGTCATCAGCTCTGAAAGAGGAACAGAAGCAAGGCTTAAATTTACACATCAGGGGTTGTAGTTTTTACACTTGTGTGCAACAGGCAGCAAGAAATCCATTTCTTTTGTAGAAGAAGCCATTTCTGGCAGGGGATCAAAGATTTATTGTTTGTTATTGATTACTAAGATAACTGTTAGATTTTGCCCTGCCAGTAGCTTTAAAGCTGGGAACTTCAAAAAGAAAATCCTACAGAAATGTCAAGAAGCACAGAAGGTGTGCCTGAGCCACAACCATCTGAATTATATTGATTTGTTTCCCTGACGGTTGTATTTTTCAGAAAGACTAAGCTTCCTGTTGGTTTGGACTAAAACTCTCTTTAGTTTCCTTATGTGAGAGATCTCTATGCTTAATACGTGTCTGTGGGTGTGTTTAGGTGGGTTACAAATATAAGAAAAACAGACTAGAGACTCCGCTCACTTCCCCCGGTTGAAAAGTGATTATCCAATGAGTGCCGGGTGTGGGGAGCCATGTGAGGGACTGAGCTGTCTGTCAAGATATATCCAACATTTTAACCAACAAAGCCATGTTACAGGACCATTGTCTTTCATATGAGTTTTATAAGATGCTGAATTTAGCCTTAATGTGGAAAAGAAGGCGTTATCTTTCTGTTTGTGTCCGTGCTTCATACAGCTCTGCAGGAAGCAGGAAGTAGGTCCCGCTGTCTCACTGTCATGTGATGCGATTTCAAGTGGAAAATGTTTATTTGTCTCTTTCCACAATGAATGGTAGGCCAGAATCTCAATCAAAACACAATATGACAACATCTGTGAGATTATTAAACAGCTTTTGGAGACACTTTTGGATTTCAGTTGTCTCACTTAGCCAGACTTCTCTCCACACACACTCCACAGTAGGCGAAATGCTCCCTGTTCTCGCAGATTAAACTTGAAGAGGTAACAACCAATGAGTAAAGGGTTAGAAAAAATCGAATTCCCTCCACCAAAGTAGAGGCCATGCCAGACCAAGAGAATCAAGTCCACTCAGTGGAGTGGGTGGAGTCTCTTGTTTGGGCCCAGGCTACATAGTTGTGTGTCTGTCGGGGAAAATAGCCAAGCATTGCTATGAAATGACCCAACAGAGCATTGGGTGGAATGGATGGAGTGAAGGAGAGAGATTGGGTTCCTTGGAGCAGTAGATGGAGGGATAAGGCTGGAGGAAAAGAAATATGTGGAGGGAGGCACCCACGTGGAACGAGCTATCTACCTCCAGATTGTTGAACAGGGGCAGATAATAAGAAAATATTGATTGTAAACATAGTCAGAGGGCTGTAACATCAGGCGGCAGCTAGGAGGGAGGAAGGTCTTTCATTCACTGTTTGCTACATTGACAAGGGAGGACTTGATAAAGACAACAAGACACCAGGTATTAGCTCCTATAGGACTCCTGCTGAAAAATGGATCAGTGTTTATTTATTCAGACATCATTTCAGCAACCGACAAGTAACACGCCATTGTTTTCTGCCAAAAATGGTCGGCTGCCAATATGCAGGCCACAGGAAGCAGAGGGGTACAAATAGCCAATTAAAAGCTCTGGATTATTACGCAGGGCTATAGTATTTCAAAGCAGACCATAAGGAGAAGTATGAACAGGGGAGGTTGTCAATATTTCTACTTTGCTCAGTCAGCACCAACGCATTGTTTACGCATTGTAAATCAATACACCTAATGCGGCTTGAGCAGCGTAATTAAAATGTTAAAATGTTTAATGCCCTTTTCAGCCGTGGGATCAAGTGCGGACACACAACCAGACAAACACATTTAGATCTAATCAGGAAGCCAAACGCTTGTTTGAAGACTGCAAATGTTTCAGCTTTTTGTGATCTTCTTGATTTTGAGAGAGCAAAGGAAAGAGTTTCTTTAAGTTCTCAGTGTCCCCGGAGTTATCACATTCATCATAATTTCTCCTCCTCCTTATTCTCTATAAACACAACCTCTGCTTGTCTTGTTCTCCTTAGTGCCATCACTCTGGACAACACGCTGGTTATCCTTTCTACGGTGGCACCGGACGCCGGGCGCTACTACGTCCAAGCAGTCAACGACAAGAACGGAGAGAACAAGACGAGCCAGCCCATCACCTTGTCAGTAGAGAGTGAGTAATCACACACTGTACAACTGATTGTTAGGTGTGGATGGAGTGTGAGATCTTGCAATATTTGCTACTGAAAGCAACAGAGAACAATCAGCCTCTGCTCACACACTGGACTTAAAGGCCGGAGAGACAACTTCAGGCCATCACCACAGAGAATCTTGGTCACTGAAGACACAGACAATCCATATGGTGCCAACATTGTTATAATATAAGCCCACAAGCCTTTTGGCCAGCTTGAACAGAGGTAAACAAAATAATTATTTTTGACCCATCACCTGTTTTTTTTTTGGGGGGGGAGCAATACTTCTATTCCACACCTTTCTAAAAACAATCTGTGCATATTTTTAAATTATTATTTATCCTCATATAAATGTTACCAATTTGTATCACTGCATCATATCTTTAGTAACTGTAGCTGTCAAAATAATGCTGATGGGATAAAATGAAAAATGCTTGCCTGTGAAGTTAAGTAGAAATACGAGGAGGCACAACATGTAAAGTAAATACAGAAAATTTGGCAATCTTTGATTAAAAAAGCAGTAAGTGACATTTTTCCATAAAAAATATAATATTTATGATAATGTATCATACTATAGAGAGTGAGGCCATGTATATACATTGATATTATACATAAATATTAAGTACTGTTACTTTTAATAATTGAAGCACATTTTGCAAGATAATACTAAGAGGAAATTTTTAATTCAGGACTTTAACTTGTAATGGAGTACTGTTGTGTGGATCCACCACAAAGTGACATCAAGAGGCTCAGCTTTAAGGATCAGCTTTCATTTCATTGCAGCGTAGTGTAAATTTACTCATTGCTGTGCTTGTACACAAACCAGAAGAAGCTCCAGAGACGTACAAACTGTTACAGTGCCAAGTAGCTCTTAATATTATCTGACCCCCTTTGCTCTTACAACAAAAAATAAAAATACAAGATACACAAATCAAACGAAATTCAGATGGATCAGCTCAGCAGAGTGAAATATAAAGTGAAACGTAACAGACAGCACCTTATGACATGCTAGACTGGAGTTCAGTATGGGAGTGAACGAGGGCAAGATATTTCACTTGACAACACGAGGGAGCAGAAATCGCCCGAGGCACATATGGAGAACAGTGACAGAGTTGATTATGCCAGTGTTAAAGCATTCTCTCTCTCTCTCTCTCTCACACACACACACACACACACACATGCAAACACACTCACACACATGCAAACACACGCTGACTCTGGTTCAGGTTAGATAGAGAGCATAGCGGGAGGTCTCTGCTTGGCAGGTCTCAGAGAATCATGCCATGCATTTACATTTACATGCCACATATGCTCCACACATGCACACAAAAACATGGCCTGACACACACACACACACACACACAGTCGAACAGGCTGCTGAGAGAGCCAGTACTGATCCTTGTGTGTGTGTTTAAATGAGTGCTCACTTCTTTTTCACTATACCTGCATGTTTATCAGTCAGTATCGGCTGCAGCAGCTGTTGCCTCAGCGACGCCTCTGACAGTGTTTTTCCCATGAGCTTTCCACAATGTGACAGTGCATGCCCGAGACTGGGCAAGAGCAAAGGTCAAGGAGGAGTCTGAGGAGCGCCGTGTTGCTCATATTTCAGTGCCCGTGCCTGGAGTGAAGTTTAAAAACTTCCTCTTTTTTTAGTTTGAAAACTTCTTTCCTCAGCCAGAGCAGGAAATTATACTTGTCAGTGATACTTACTAGAGCCTGACCAATATGGGATCTATTTCACCAATTACCAATATGGTGTCTAATATAGTGATTATTTTGAGCTAATATGAAAAGAGACCTCTTCTATGTGGATTGTTGAGCAATTTATTAAAATTTATTTAATTTTAATATGACTATGCAAAGTTATTCAAAAGGCTGCTTTCTTTAGAAAATAACTTTATTAAAGAATTGTTACATTATTATGTATTGTCATTCAATTATAGAAATGAACACTGTAAAAATAAAGAATAAATAAAAATGGAATTGCTAAGATCAGTGCAGTTCAGTGTCAGTCAGTGGCAGACCATTTCAAATATAACAAAAAGCTGAATAACTGTAAGTAATAGTCAAAAAGGTTCATTTAGTCTAACTAGTATTATATATGTCAATATTCTTAGAAATAGACTAACTTAGAACTTATCATATTTTTCATATTATCATAACTTAGAACATATCAAGATGGGAAAACAAAGTTCTGACTTGGTCTCTTAGTGAGAATATCTAAGTATGTAAAACATCACCAACGTTTTATATCAGTCAACTATTGACTTTTTTTAAAAGACTTTGAATAATAAATAATTAGACGTCTGCATTAGGCCTATGTGTTCTGTAGCAAAAGATTTCATGTCGGTGCATATCAGAAAACATATATGCCGACACCGTTGTATCTGCATTTGGCAAATATCGGCTGATAATATCTACCATCCAATATGTCGGTCTGATATTATATATTCATGTGTGTAAATGACAAAAATCTTAATAGTTGCTGTCTGTCATATTTGATCACTTTAGATTGTACTTGGCTGGCTGTTCCTACTCGAATTTGCCTTTTTGCTAAGCTATGCTAACAGTGTCCCGACTCCAGCTCTGTATTTACCACAAATACATAAAATTGAAACAGACTTAAGTTTGTACAGATGAGATATTTAGCGGTGTTTTTCTGGTGACTAGCAGTCAAATCTTGACATTGTTGAAGGTTTGTGTGTGTGTGTGTGTGTGTGTGTGTGTTTATGGGTGCACACATGGCCTGTACACAGCATCTAATGACCCAAGACTGGTAAGATTGAGTCATGACAGCCCCTGTAGCTACATCTGACATGTGCAGCCACGAGCACACTCCCAGGGCATGATGGGATTGACGGATCAGTGTGAGATTATCACAGACATGACACATCTCAAGCAGCACGCGCACACACAGTGCTCTTACTGCCATGGGCTGTCTGTCTCTGACACAACACACACACACACACACCGACAAAAACTAGTTTGCGTGCGCAGAGTTTATACACAAACTGCAGCCTATTCTCCCTTTAGCTTCATGTTTGTCACAAAGTATTTTTATATCCCTGTTTCTAGTCTTCACCAGACATGCTATAGCACACTGTCAGTGCACTCTTGCATCCTATTTGGCACATATCTCTGTGAAAACTCAGATACACTGTATGTCCTGGTCAATTCCAGGTGAAATGTCTCATTGATGAGGACCTACACTGTGCACTGGGTGGAAATTAAACATATAGGCCACCGCCATCCAGAGATCTCCATTATATCTAGTTCTGTTTATCTGTCAGTGTCATTGCTCTCTGCCTGACCTCTCCATATGTGTGGTTTTTTGTTGGTATGTGTGTGTGGCGGCCCTCTCTGTCTAGATGTAGGAGGTCCAGCAGACCCCATCGCCCCCACCATCATCATCCCTCCCAGGAACACGAGTGTGGTTTCAGGCACCTCAGAGGTCACAGTGGAGTGTGTGGCCAATGCCAGGTAAACATGCTGGGACCGTGGGTCTGAGATCAGCTTGTAAAGGGAATGCTTAGGTTTCTTTTTTTTTTTTTTAAATGTGGGGTCGTACGTGCAGTCAGTGTGGTAGATAACTGTAAGCTCGTTCTCTGTATAGAGAAGCAGCAAGATGCAGGAAACAGAAAAGAGTACTTTTATAAACAGTACCAACAGCAACACATCTTTTAGCCACCCACAAGATGTCCCTTTACGTGTGCACCACACTTAAAACTTTTAGTGTTTACATTGCTGTCAGACAGCCGTCTCCTTTGGGCCTAAATTCTCTTAAGCACAAAACATCTGTATTCTTACACACAACCACAGGTAGTCCCAAAGGAAACAGCTGTCTGATGGCAATGTAGAGCTCCAAACATTAAGGAAGGTGTAGCAAACACGTAAAGGGACAAATGAAGAGTTTATCTGTAAAAACAGATATCTCTGTATTTTTTAAACTTTATGATTTTTTTTATGGGCTACATTAATTAATTAATTTTTTTATACATATACGTACATATATGTGTTTATTTTACTAAATCCCTTTTTTGTGTGTGCACTACAAGCAGTGTCAGCGGGAAAGATGGTTTTAATTCATTTTTAGAATGGCTTATAGCTATTTTTGCAAATGGACTCTTTAAATACACTTTAGGTGACCTTGTTGGTGACTAAACACTTGATGCTGTCGGTACCGTTTTCAGCAGTACTGTGCTCTATTTCCTGCATCGCACTGCTTCTCCATACAGAGGGCAAGCTGACGGCTATTTATTTATTTTCACTGTTTTCATATTGCTGTGAAGATCTATGCTGGGTATAACTTAAACCAGGTTAAATTAATCTAGACTTAATAATAAGTTTACTTATTAATAAGTTTAATAATAATCTAATACTTCTTTGCAAATAACTTTTAGATTTTGAAAAATGCAGATAATAGTTTCTTTGTAATTCATACACACTCCTTTGAGAAATACCCCACATGAGAGGTATTTTTTGTTGAATTCTATCTTTTCTTTTGCACAGTAAGTAATGTATTCTCTGTGTTTAATTTTAATTGTAGTTGATTCAATACACAAGTAGTTTCTCTTGTCTTGCAAGTTTTTGCAGACCCGAGAGTTCTTTAATGTCAGAATGTGCAGAAACAAAGCAGACTCCACTAATGACATCCCTTGACTCATGAAACAGTCAGTTTGAATTGAGAATTGCTGGGATTCCCTCATCTTCAGACCTTTTGTTAGATTTTAGTATGAGATATTCAAGCAGAATAAACAACTTGATAGATAATGTTCGTATTGTTAGTGAAAAAAAACTATGTGACCAGTATTGCCTTCAAGCACAAAAGCGTGAATTCACATAAAACTGCACTTTTCGTCCTGTAGGCCTCTTATCAAGCTGAGTATCTCTTGGCGTAAGAATGGTGTTTTGGTGACGAGCGGTTTGAGCGACTTCAACCGCAGGCTGACCATCATCAGTCCCGTGGTGAGCGATGCTGGCTACTACGAGTGTGAGGCCATTCTCCGCAGCAGCAGCGTGCCCTCAGTCAGTGCCGGGGCTTATCTGCACGTACTCGGTGAGACACCCTGGTTAACTCTTTTCTGTTAAAGCAGGCGAGTTGCCATTTTGCCTAAAACGTTCACATTTGTGCAATATCTTCCTTTTACACTTTTTTGTTCTACTTTGGTTCACTTAGGTAGAAACATTAAACCACCATTTCCAAATATTAACTCAAGTGCTTGTTCTATCAGACACTGCACTGCAAAAACTAGTTGATTTTTTTTTTTTTTTTTAATTTACCCCTGAGGATCAAAACAAAACTTTCAGCACAAACATTAAGGAAATCTGTTCCAGATACACATCCAAATTAGCTTCAATGGGAAGGCGTCAGAGTCTTTGCTGCTGCTAAGTCAAAACAAACTGAACTTTCCTTTAGGGGTGGGACATCAGAAAATTCCACGTCACAATGATTGTGGCCAAAATAATAGCAATACACAATACTATCAGGATAATTGAAAAAAAAATAAAATAATAATAACTTAAATAAAATCTTTTAAAAATTGAAAAAGTTCTAAATATATATGGAAACATTAAGAAAACATTAAGAAATTGGAATAAAAAGAAGAGAAAGGCAATAAAACATAGTGTAAACACTTTAACTTACAACCTTTATCAAATCATGTTCATAGGGGACACATCTTTATTAAAAATAAATAAATAGATAAATAAGGTAATTATAAATTATGAGGAACCCCTGCATAAATAAAGGATAAATTAAAAAAAACAAAACAAAATAACTGGATGAGTAAGTCTACTCTGTTCTGTAAAGTCCAACTTGTATTGTAGTGTGAACTATTCATTATTAACTAGCATGAACAGTGGGAATTACATGAGGTTGTTCAGAGACACTTTATTTCACGGTTACGATGATTATGTGATTCATTGAAATTCACCACGATTAAATTATTGTGAGTGTTTTTATCTCGATTAATAATAAAAAACAATAGCTATCCCATCCCTACTTTCCTTTTCCAAATGTTTTGTGTGTGTGTGTGTGTGTGTGTTCTGATATTGGCAGCACCTGTCTCAGTGCTTTCACCTTTTGTATACTGTGTGTTTTAATTCTCGAATTTTCAAGTACATTTCCTTGATGTTTGTGTTTTCAATCTCAGCCATTTGTCCGTAAGGTTTAACATGTTCTTATTTTACCTTTTTTATTATGCACAAGGTCAATAGAGACATAATGACTAGTCATAATGCATAATCGCTTCAGGTGCTCTGTAGCAACAAGACAGCCTAAATGAAAATACAGCATTTCTGCTTTAGATGCAGGACGTACAGCAGGCAAGTGTGTGGGAGTAAATGTAGCATTTATATTTACAAAAGAGCAAATTTACACAAAAGAGCTGCTATGAAATTAATATAAATATTACATATCGCGTTATATGAAATTTGCAACGATATAACTGTAAGTGGAAAGTGTTATTAAATCAAAAGGGAGAAGGCTTAAGAAACTATTCAATCTAATATTGCTTGAATTACTTTTATTCCATCACACTGAAACCCTTTAATAGATTCAAGGCTGCGATTCAAAAGTACAAGTCTTGGTGAACTGTCCCTTGGTGTAGCGAACTGAACCTTTTCCCTTCACTTGAGTTTAAAGGTACATTAAAAGAACATTAAAGAATACCAGTTTTGTATTTAAGTGTCATTAAATACAAGCAAAAGGTGTCACTAAAGCACTTTGATGAGTTGTGGTGATAACAGCTGCAGGTTTTTGATTTTTCTTCTTTCATTCCTTCCTTTTCACTTTTCTTCTCAGAGCCTCCGCAGTTTATTAAGGAACCAGAGAAACACATCACAGCTGAGATGGAGAAGGTGGTGGACATTCCGTGTCAGGCACGAGGTGAGCGGTGACTGTTTGTGTGTGTGTATGTGCATTTTTGTACAAGCATATGAAAGGAGAGGTTTGTTTTTTGGCACAATAGCCTTATAATGAGGATATTTATGATCATATACGATGTTCTACAGCATTATTATAACAACCGGCGCAGTCCAGAGAGCTGGAACTCATTGCTGATGTCACTGTTAGCTAAATACGGCTGAATACAACAGAGGTGCAGCTAATCTGTCGAGAAACCCAATAAAC
>JAQFJB010000014.1:5135306-5150928 GCA_029874875.1 Naso minor
TGCAGCGAGCTCACAATATAATCAAAAACTTATCCCACCCAAGTCACCACCTTTTCAGGCTGCCGTCATGTGGGAGGAGATACAAGAATATTGCAGCTTGGACCTCCAGGAAGGAAAACAAGTTTTTTCCTTTTGCTGTGGCATAACTAAACACTGCTGCCACCTCTACCCCCCCCACCTTGCATTGTACAATCACTGATGCACCCACCCCATAACTGGAGCACACACCCCACACTTAAGATAATCTTAATACACTGTAAACACACACACACACCCTGTGTGGAATGACTGGAGCACAAACTTTGACTGCAATATGGACTTTATCCAGAACGATGACAATGAAGCGCTAATCTAATCTGAATCTTAGCTATTATCGTCATATAAAATATTACCCAACAATCAAAGAGGAGCCTGGCATGACTTTTAATAATCAATAATTCCATATGTGTTGTGATAGCACATACTGAAATGACATATATTACATATTCTGTCTTTATTTCTGAACTTCTCGTACACCGGCTTTGTACTCAATGTACAGCGGTAATGAGGTGCTGTTCTGTGTCTTTGCTTCACACTGACTGTTTTAGCAGCAACAGGCCACAGCCCAGTGGAGCACAAACAGAGGCTCATGTGACAGTAATCACCAAACAACGCTCTGGATTAGCTTGTGCAACACTGAATGAAGACAAACACACACGTCTCTGAAGGCTCTAAGAGGTCTGTCAGCTCTTACTGACCTGAATGTCACCTCGTGGGAGCGGTGACATGTTGGAGAATGTCACATTAGTTAAGTGCACAGAAATATGGATTGTGAAAGACTTTCGTGTCCCTCCTACCCTTTTTTAATGGCTGGTGCGGCCCATTACTCATCACCTCACCCATGGGAGGATCTGAGCAAACAATTTATAAGTTATGTGTGAAACCCCACTCCCATATTATAGGACCTGAGCCCAATAACACTTATGCATCATCAGCCTTTTTCTTTCACTCTTTGTTTCCAAAATATGTCTCAGTTTGAATAAGTGTCTGCAGACAAAGTGAATTAAATTTGGAGACAGATGCTAGCTAGACTAGCATGCTAATTAAAGAGATACACACAGAAATCGGTTTGAATCTAAATGGTTTTAGTGGCTGCAGCGTTAAAGCAGAAGCTCAACAACTTCTCTTGTGCAACTACAGAGAATTTTTACTGTACAAATTCCAAACAGGAGGGAGGGAGTGACCATAGAGATAAAGCCCTCTGCGTGTGTTTGAGCACTTGCACTTTGATTTAGGTGCAATGTTTTACAACTGTAGTGTAAGTCACAGTCACAGCGAGCTGAAGAGCTCTCTCTGCTGTGCAAACAGCATTGTGTTTGACCAGAACCGGCAGGAGCGAGACAACGGCAGGAGGTCTTTGCCATGGTTTCCTACATGTAGTGTGTGTTTAATATGTGTGTGTGCACAGGCCCTCATGGTTCCCCTGCCGTGCCCAGGCGCATTCCTGAGCCCCGGTGTTGCAAAGACAGGCCCCCTGTTGTCTAGCTCACATCAAAAGACTCCCTGCTCTCATCACCTTGCAATTCAACACAGTGACAGATAGCAGAGAGTCGATGGTTTTCTGAAGACTTATCGTCCCTCTTTTCTTTCTAACTTTCACCTTTGTGTCGCTGAATCACATTACAGAGGCACCCATGAGGAGTCAGTTGAGCTGTTTCTCCGTCTCTCACTTCTTCTAAGGTTATGGTTCCCTTTCTGGATGGGACACAAATAGGCCTTTCTGTTTGACCTCCTCTGCCGCCCCCACATATGGGGAATGTACTCTGGAATTCTCCCAGCAGTCCAAACATATTGGCAGTTTATTTTTAACACCGCTCTTGTTATAAATGCCCCATGCTCCACGTTTTTTTTTGTTTCTGAAATACCATCATACCATACTAAAGAGCTGATTGCAGACCACTTGAGACTGGTGTCCGTCACTCACTGAGTATTTTTTACTCTGAGCTGTAATTACAGACTTGGACTGAGCGTGCATCATCAAAGAAGAGAAGAGGTGGACGTCATGAGGCATGTTTGTTTTACTCTACGTACGAGTGACAGTTTAATGATATATGTACAAGGGCCCAATGACTTCATTGGTTTGCTGAAATTATCAGCCCATTTTGGCCTATCGCAGATATATCTGTATCCATGTATATGTTTTTCCAACATACCGATATTAAAACTGTTTTTAAGACTGGAAAAAAGTTTAGACTAGTGATTTAAAATGTCGTAATGACATAGTTTGTCCAAAAGAGGGTCTTCATATTATTTAATGAAAAAAAGGTGAAATGTTTGCTGTTCACTAATGTTTGGAATCATTTTTTTAATGTAAGAAATCCCGTCTACATTACATATCTTCGTCACAAATATTTGATAACCACCGATATATAACATATAATATCAATCAATATGTCATATATGTGATCTTTCTTGAAAATGTTATATTGGTTAGGCCCTAATGTATGCACTGACTACCCCAATGTTGGCAATCTTGAATCTTACTTTTAGTTTTTTATGAGCAAATGAATGCTAATTTGTTGGTTACTTGATTAATTATTGCTGATTTACAATAAAAGCCGCCACTAGGGAGCAGACCTCAAAACCCGAAATGCAGCCCTTGACATTATATCAAACCTGAAAGGGCACTTGGAGTGTGCAGACCTCTGACAAGGCAACGCAGTGGCAGTTCATGTCCCTCTCTGTTAAAGCGACGTAAGTAACTTACTTATGTGATTTAAATAAGTCAACGTTGACGTTTGGTTTCACACAGGATGAGGACAAGGACAGCAGCCTCCTGGGTAAATGTCCCGTGTCTGACCCCTCCATCCAACCCAACTTCCTCCCTACATGGTCTTTTTTCTCTTGGTGAACTTCATAACCTCTTTCTTTTTTTCATTTTGTCATAATTATTACATCTACAAATGGTGGCCAATGAACAATAAAGACAAATATAGATAGTTATACATCGCTTACACATACAGCCCCTATGGCCTTGTTTTGGGGGTCTTTGTGCAAATTTGCTCGGACCATCTTTTATTTCATGGATTCCCTAATCTATCTTAAACAATAAATACTGCAGTGTTTATGTGCAAAAATTAAAGATACATGACCCCCCACACACACACACAAAACAAACAAACAAACACAACGTGGACAATGTTCAAATAAAAGGTTTGCCTATGTAAATAGGACAGAAATGTAGAATGTAGGCCTAGTTAAGTCATTTTGGGGAACATGAAATACAAAAATTAATCAGAATCATTATCAGTCTATCTCCATTCATATCACATTGCTGGAGTTTACAAAACACTCTCACCATTCATGTGGACCAGCTTTTCCTGCAGCTTCTGGATCTGTGATAAACCTCTGAGTTTTCTCCAAAGGTGGGGAAGGCTGCTCAATCATCAGGCTGTGAATTTTATCCATTACTGTATGCAAGGATAAAGAAACTAAGTGGGGATTCGTTGAGTAATCGACCTCATAACTGTTCAGTGTGAAGAAAGGAAGCTGGAGACAGACTGATAAGATACTTAATATTCTGTGTGGTTTTCATTCCAACTGCCAGCCGCACATATGGTGGCTCTGTGGTTGTGTGTGACTGTTTGCTGATGGTTGCTTACATGAGAAATCTTTACTTCCCAAAACTTTTAGTCAGTCGACATTATAATCTTCCAGCATTCTGCACATAAATCAGATAAGCCCAACGGCTAACCAGAGTTCAGTGGTTAAACAGCACATGTGCCTACAATACCACGCGGAGAAGACAGAGGTCTTGCAGGTCATTTGTGGGACTGAGTGAAATTCTGGAGCAATCCATAACATTGATCTGTGAGTCCAAATCTTCTCATTCTCTACAGAAGCGGGGAGTGGCTCGATACAAGAGGGACAGAGTTGTCAAGACGCAGTCCTGCAGTTTTTCCTGCTGAATCATAGTGGCATTAGGAGGGGAGAGAGTTATGCTCTCTGGTCTGACGGGAAGCCACATTTATTAGATTTTTTTATTCCTCTATTTGGAACCAAGAAAAAAAGCAGTCTCATGTCTTCACAGCACACAGTTAAAAAGAAAGAAAGAAAGAGGTCAAAATTGCTTTACACAGTTTCTACATTTTCCACAGACAGTGACCTCATGCTTGTACTCAAGCCACATCTTTTACCATTTCATCATCAACAAATCAAATGACACAGCATTATGTGTGAATCACGACCATGTGATTGCAGACGTGTACAATGACACGGGCCTTTACATTCTGCAAGGTTACATTTTCATGAGCTTGTTTACACACAATCGTAAGATTAACATTTTCAAAATTAGGATCTATCTAATTTATTAGCATAAATTTAATCTGCTATATGATGATAAAGAAAGAACAAACTAACAACTTTTGTGTAATCTTAGAGGGAAATCCTCTAAGACCACCGGTTTCATTTCATCATTATCTTGTCAGTTTGAATCCGACCCACAGACGAACCTATCTGTACTAACATCACGGGCAATCTGTCGTGTATTTGGTGTATTTTAAGGGCCAGGTTTCAGTTAACCCTTTTGTTGTCCTTACTCTTTGTCTCATCTAATTAAACTGTGATGACAAGGGTTTTTGAGTCACGTAAACTTATCAACACACAAACACACCGGCTGTATTCTGCTCTCATCTCTCTGTCAGCCTGTCTGTCTCCTCCTGCTTGCCCTTCATTGTGTTGCTGTTAACCTTGTCTCCATATCTTCAAAGACTGTCTGGACAGCTTTTGCTTGCTGCTCATGCCATTGCAAGCTTAAGAATATTTCTTGAGAACACTTATGTAGGCTACACACGGACAAAGCTTTTCTCTCTCTCCTCTCTGAGGAGCATAATTATGATACGATACAATGCAGTACGTTACGATATGATAAGGTACAGTACGACATGTTACGATATAACACAACACAACACGTTACAACACATTATGATACGAAATGTTACAAGGCCATACAGTATGGTACAATATGATACCATATGATAGGTTATGGAACGATATGATATGATACAGTACAATACGACATGATACGATATGATACGATCCGATACAACACGACGTGATACGATACGATTTGGGACTATACTATAGGATAAGATATGCTACAGCACAATATGATACAATAAAACAAAATACAATGTGATCAATGTGATCAAGACTGCTCTGGGTAACAATGATATCAGGACAGACTGATTCTGTAAAATTTGAAACTTTGCAAGACAATCATCTGCCGTACAACACATTGTCTGTGTCCTGCAAAAGAAAACATAAACCTAAAGAGGCAAAAAGCTAGAATTATGTATTTACTTGTGCCATTAAGAGTGCATTGTAAGTGGTGTCAGTTCTAGAGAATCTGACAAATTAAATGAAACAAGTGTCTTAGCTTAGTGCATCTTTAACTCTTATCCACGTCCATGTGTGACATTATCTTATGATCGAATAACCATAAACTGGCTGAGATGCCAGAAAGCAGAAAATTCAGATTTATGTCATGAAGTGGTGACTCATAAATCAGATTAGCAGTGAAATTTGGTTAGAGCACCTCCATGTTTCAAGAAAAATATCAATATTTGTTGCCAGAGTATGGATAACATATCATACATATACATCATATATATTCCTGTATTGATATTCTGTCCCACATCTAGTTATGACAGCACATCTGTTTTAACACTCTCCTCTGCGTTGGTATGCGGATGAAGTTACTGTAACTCAATCACGTCTACTCTCCAGATTCGTACCCTCTGGCTCAGGTCCTATCTACGGTTTTGGTATGCGCTCTCACTGTCTTCCGCGCTAACGTGAAGATAAGTTGTACCACTTTAACGACGGAGACGAAATCTTAGGCACTACTCTAGACGTAACATAAGTCAGTATCTCGGTCTGAATGTTTCTTATGTTGCTCTCCCTAGAGTTTGACTTCAACTCTGGCTTCGCAAACACAGTAAACTTCACACCCCTATGTCCACTCAGCCCCCTGATTGTCAGTCTTTTACAAACATTGACATATAAGGGATGGGAATAGGAAGCGCCTGCACAGCTACACCGCAGTTTTAACAACAGTCCTCCTCTGTAAGTCACTGTAAACCTTTACTAATGTCTCACAGCTCATACAATCAGAGTTAAGGCATGATTATGCAGCAAACGCCAGTTATCCAAGAGAAAAGACACAACAGATATCAGGTGCAAACACAAGGACAATCGGTTAGCTACTTCTCTCCGACTCAGGCTAAGAATGTCTCATACTCTGATTAGTGAGTGGCCACACGGCTTGCGCTCAAGGCAGCACTTCGTGGCTGTCATCTGGTCTGGTAACGGTCCTTTCTTTCATGTATGTGTTGACATGAGTGCAGCACAAAGGCCTCCGTTCTTCATGTGAATGTGAGATAACACACGCAGAGGCATCCAGGAAGTGTGAACTAAGTGGTGAAGAATAGAGAGTGGATGTTGACAGGGGTTATCTGAGGTCGGAGAGCTTCTGAGCTTCTTTACCAGCTGGCTGATGTGAATAAAGTGGACGTTTTGATGGGCTGTCCCTCGAAGAAGCCAAGAATTTTTAGAGCAGGGTGGGAAATCAGTATTTGATGTTTTTTGCAGGAGAGAAGGCGAATAAGTGTGATGACTTATGAACATAATATGTCTATTGTTATCAGGAACCCAGAAATATCTGTATTTGGAAAGGGTGCCTGTAGAATGCAGCAAAAATCCAACAGTCTTAAACTTAGTCATCATTGACAGCAGCCTCTCGTTAATCTGGCATCTCTCAGACAATCCAGAGGTAGAGATAAGAAAGTCACTCTGTACTTTAAACTGTTTATAGTTTTGACTCTCCATATACTCCCTGTAGATATTTCCTGGAATTCCATTCATTGTAACACCCATATTTATAAGACTAATCCCAGTGTATACTCATGTGTACACATTAACATTAACAACGGGGGCTGTGGTCCTCGTTCAGGGTGGAACGCCTTCTCACTCCCACTGGAAGTGAGTCATGTCGAATGAAGGAGAGCCTCTGATGCTATCTGTGCGCCGGGCATACCCATCCACGCTTCACACACACTGTGAGTCATGAGGCTGACAACAGGACAAGCAAAGGGAAAAGACCCACGCTTCGCCACATTACATCATATGTTCTACTAATTACCATGGCAACCAAATGCTGAGTTAACAGGGAAATACTCCCTTTTGGGAAAAGTCCAACACTTTAGCTGTTTTCTAAACACAAAAGGTATCAAATCCATGAAGGTCTGATGAAGCTATTTTTGATAATTTGCAAATTAGATGAAAAGTGCAACAACTTCAGAGCGCCACCCTGGAGAATTTTGATCAATGATGACACAGAAGAAACCACATGGTGCCAACACCTTTGGCCATTTTAGACAAATAAACAAAATAATCATTCAGGACTTGACCAAAAATAAATAAATGAATTAAAAAAATAATAATAATCACAGCATTTTTTAAAAAGTATTTTTCAGCATATAAATGTTATCAGTATATCCTTTAAACTACCAAAAGGTAAAAACACTACAACATAATCAAGTCATACAAATGAACTTTAATTAGCCTATAGCATCTTACGCAATAATAATAATAAAAAAAATACAGGACTTTGGCCAACATTCCACTCAGATCTCCTCCTTTTTTAATCTCATATCTATCAAGAAGATATTTAATACTTAGTTTTGCTGCGTAAATAAATATATTCAAATTCGAACAAAGCAAGCAGAAGAACTTCCAGACGCAGTTTGGTTTGTCATGTGTGAATGTTGGACACAAAATTTTAGTTACCACGACAGATAAACAATGATCAGATCACTACACAGACAACAGTTGATAGTAACCAAGGCAACCCATGCGCTATTACTCACTGAGCATCTATATTGGGAACTTTGGCTTTGGACCAGAGGGTCACTCCGTGACGCAGCGACGCACGCAGGGCGTTGTTCTTCCATAATGAGACACTTTAAAACAGGACGTCAGCCCTGGCATCCAGTGTGACTTACAGCACTGAGGGACTACCGCAGTTGGACTCTTTTGGGGAAAACTTGCTTTTGCTACTTGAGAGCTTGAGCCTTCTTTTTTGTGGAAATACAAGCTTTTCGCTTCAAGTAAGTGGACTTTACTCTCCTCTTAACTTCCTTATTCAGCGACGCTCAGAGTCTGTGCTGACGGATTAAAGGAGAAAACGCGCTTTTCTGTGGGAAACCTCCTGCCGCTCCACTGAGCGCACAGACTGACAGACTGAGGACGCGGTCATCGCAAGAAATTTCATAAGCTTATTTGGTCGCTAAAAAAAATTAGTCCGATAATTAGGCTACGCGTAATTTCACTTTTTTGGCCTGTGCGGTTTGATAAGCTGCATTTAAAAAAAATTGCAGGTTCTTTATCTAAATGTTTTTATTTTGCAGATGCAAAGCACGCAATTTAAGACAACAGGAAGCGGACATTTGATTTTCACAGAGGCATGAGATCAATTTCGAACTTAAATCCGCCAAACTTTCTGTGACATTCAAATTTAAGAAGTCTGAAGCCATTTTCCCACCACATGTAGCCTATAGGCCTAATATTGACAATTTCTGACTTCGATGTTATTATTGTGCATGCTTGCCATCTGACAGACAGGTCCAGATGAAGTTTAATGATCGTTCTGAACGTGCTGCAGCGACACACCCATGTCCTGACGCGCGCGCGCGGACAAACTCTGCACTCTCATACTAACAGGGACACTCTCCTCTTCTCATCACTGTCCAGACTCTCTGAAAAGATGCTGCTCCTACTACTGGGAATCATCCTCCTGCACGTCGCTGCTCTTGTTCTCCTGTTTGTGTCAACAATTGTCAGCGTGAGTGAACATTGTCACGTTTTCTTTTTGTTTACTTATTTATGTAAGGATTCCTTAATAGAAATTGACGAAAAACTCACTGCTGAAACTTGCAGGCATCATTTACCTGCAGGAATATTTAGTGTTTTGCATTATTATCTCCATAATTTAGTTGTGTCTTAAGACTTTGAATTCTGATCCATTTGCTGCTGTTCTTCACACTTTATCAACAATGTTTTATTTTGTTGACACCAGGCATGGACCTCAAGTGAAACCGGCACCTCAGACCTCTGGTTTAACTGCTCTACTACCAATGGAGGATACCACTGCGACCCAGCATCAACTGGAGGTCAGACACCTGCGTAACAGCTATTAACACTTTTAATTATTTTTATTAATTTAAACTTAAAGAACTTTGACTTATTTACTATGTGTTTCCTGATGCTGGATGTTTAGATTATTGCTCTGCTGTAAGGTGGTGATACACTGTCAGGATTTTTAGCTACCTTCCAGGTTTGTTTTGACAAAATTTGGAGCTTCTTAACACTGAAACTGGCTCAAACCATCCACACTGATGGTTTGATATTTGGAAAATGACTTGCTGAAATCCAACATTCCCCATGGTGCTGATGTGGGTGTGTCACTGCTCCTCAGGGGCTCTGGCGCCATCTAGGGCAGAGAATGTGGCAGTGCTGTCCAGCAGTGCTAGCTGATAGGCTGCTGCCGTATAAATAGTCATGGTGTGATGTCCATATTCAGGTCTCATGTTGGGAGCCCATAGTGACAGAGGGAGTTTGGGGAGTTGTGGATGAGCAGGGTGGGGCTGCAGGGATTATTTAAAGTTTTGGACCTGTGTGTGTATGTGTGTGTGTGTGACGGAGTGTTTGAAATCAGGGAGAGACCTTGGACTACCTCGTGCAGAACATAGCACACTGCTGTCAGGTCACGCCCAGTGTCAGATCAGAGTGTCCAGTGTTAGTTTGCAGGGATCACTGGGACATTTTAAGGCAGCAGCTGCAGCGTTTGGAGATTTATTTAGACAGGGTCAGCCACCTCCAAATGTTTGAATAAGATACAATCCGTTAGCTTCTAGATTCCAGATAACTCACTTTGTTATTACTAAGGTTAAATGTGAAAAATCCACTTTTTCCTAAGACCTCATCTGATTGCATTTCAATTTTCCTAACATGAATGTTTAAGCAACAAGTTTGTGTGAGATCACTGTTGAGCAGCTGTATGTTTTGCTACTCAGTGTGCCGTCACAGTGGTGCAGAAGGTGCTGGCTGCAGGCGGGTGATGTCATTTGTCTAGAATGAGCCGTGCTCAGCCAGTGTGTGTTTTGTCAGGGCAGCAGCGCCTGCGTGCTCTGCCAGGTAGTTTGATGGTGCAGCCGGTTTGTTTGACTTGCTTTCATTAGTGCACTGACGCACAGTGTTTATTTAAGAAGACGCGTGTGCCCGGGTCTGTGCTTTGGCTCTGGGGGATGGAAGATAGTGGCCTGTTCTCACGTGGGGGCCAAGCCTGTGTTCAATAGGACTTTTTTTTTAAGCTTTGCTGAGCAATCAAGTTCCTTCTAAAGTGAATCATAACCATGTTACTTGTGGTTATTTTTAGGCCATTTCTGCAATTTCTAAATTTCCCTCCTGTAGAATTTGTTACAAAAACACTGACTGAGTTTCATTTTGTTGACACCTGACTCACAGATACTCATGTCACAGTTATCACATGGAGAGTTTGAGTTAAAGATCACATCCTCACAGCCAGGAAAATTACTTCATAAAGTATACTCACTCTAAAATTAGCTTTTTAGGAAGAATGTCCTCTCCACTTACAAAGGCCCACAATACATAAACAGACTTCTGCCGTTTTATTTTTGTTGTGCACCACTGTTCTGCACAGTGGCCTCAAAATAGATGACAGAATGACAGCAAACATCAACAGTTATCTTCCTGTTTGGAATAACAGTGAAAGGCTTGTATGTTGCTGTGGCACAATCGTAAATCATGTAAAATTTTTGTATGTTGGTCATATTTGCTTATCATCGATATTCTGAGCCCTGCACCACGCCTCATGCAAGGAAGTGCCTCATGCCACTGTTTCCTACGACTGGTCACTAAAGGAAGGAAGGACGAACAGATGTGTGTTTATCAGAAAGCATTGATGTATGGTCAGTATTTATAAGTGTGCACTGGATGGAACATTTCACCCATTTCTCACAGTGTTATCTGAAAACAGGATCCTTATAGTAGAATCTAATTATTGCCCTGGTGTGGTATTGTGCTGGCTGTGTTTTGTGGAATGAGATTTGCAGCGTGTCATGTTTCCTCCCATATCTCACTCCCGAGTCAGCGATCATCAGGACATACTGTAATGCTGTTATTGTAGGGAACCTGACTCCAGACTGGTCACCCTGATCAATCATTCAAGAACCCGTTTGCCTTTTTCTGAAGCAGAGATATTTCAGTGTTTCCCCCAGGAAAGCTGCAGTGATTCTTTGTAAAAGTCCCAAGATAGAATAAATAACAAGGTTATGAAGTGTTTTTATTTTAGCCTACAGTATTGAAATGTGGTTAGTCAAAGTCCAAACATCACACAAAGTAAGCTGCCTCGTTACTTATCTGTCCTTTTTGTTGTATAAGTGGTAATAAATTATGCATCATTCATTTTTTCTGTGTCCTAAGTGCCCCCATTAAACCACAACATGCCTTTGATTTACATAATGCAAGAGAATCAATAAACACAGAGGGGAAAACGTCAATTTATTTCATATTAACAGTTTCCCATAATGAAATCACACATTATTTTGCAGGAACGAACCATGAAGAATTAACATTACATTACTGAGCACCAGCTAGAATGACACCAAAGATGATATTATGTGGACAACAAAAACGAGTTGCAGTATGCAAAACGTGCAGGTCTAGTTACAGATAAAGACGACAACTTCCAGCTTTGCTTGACATTTGTGGCTGCATGAAGAAAGAATGACACGGCTCTTTTGGTAAAACTCCATTACATTTGGTGCAGAGAGCAAGAAGCTTGATTTAGAGTCAGATTTTAAAGTTTAGGACTTGGGACTGATCTGTCTCGACTTGGGACTTGATTTGTCACTTGAGTGCAAAGACTTGACTCTTACTTGTAAAACAATAGCTTTTTTAAACACAGATTGTGTAATACTGCGGTAATGGTGCCTCTTTGTTTTTAAACTGAACCCAAAAATGCTGCCCAACTGTGTGATTTAGACAGCATGTGAGCATTGCGGCACATACAGACATAAGGCATAACAGACATGACATGTAACAACAACATCAGCATCTACTGTTAGGGATAACATATACATCCAGCAAAAGTTTATCAACAATACAAATAGCAAAATGTACAATAACAATCATTTACAATTTCTGTTACATGGTAGTAATCCCTCTTTCATCTCAGAGGGTAAGGGATTTTCTATTCCTATTGTCCGCTCAATTTGAAAACATTCTAATTTGCTGTGTTCTCTTTCTTGAATTAGCTGCTGACTGCTGCTGGCTGTTTTAAATTGTGCAAACATGACTCCAAAAAGTTACACCTCTGTAACAGCATGTTGGCTCTGCTTTTTACACAGATATCATATCAGCTCTGTTCTTTTCTCTCTTGCGATCTCTGAGGCGAATAACATTTACCATCGATTCTGCCTCCTTAACGTTATTCAGAACAGGGAGGTGCAATATTCCCGCCTCGAACAAGCTGCATGCAAGAAGCTGGTGACTCAGCCTCATCTCTTGCTGGTATTAAGATATGACAAATAAATGGCCTTCAATGCATGAACAGACCAAGGCAGTCCTTTGTGGTCAAACCCCTTGTGACATGGCAGCATAAGAGCAGTCACAGCTAAATAGAAGAGTTGGATAGATACAGAGAGGGCAGAGTGTGTTCTTAGGAAACCTGAGATGCCGTGCAGCATGAATAACACTCAGACAAGAAATAGACCCCCGCTTAGAAATCTTTGGATTCCTGGCATGGCGGCACGAATGAAGCATAGACGCAAACAGCCAAACACAGCTCAGATAGATAGCACAGATAGATGGTCTTCCCTGTCAATACAGGTGTCTAATGGGTTAATGGCTTCAAGCAGCCTGGCCTTGGAGGCCTGGCAGTGATGATCAATGTAGTACATTTAGTCATAGGGTCTTCTGTGGGGGTTGTACAGAGCTTTTAGGAACAAGACACCAAGGTTTCATTGTTATGGATCCATTACACATTCCCAGAAGTAGCCAGGAGCCAGCTCATTACAAACTCTATGAGAAGAGGCTTTAATTCAGCAGAGACAAAGCCAGTTAAAGCACACTTTGGCATTTGTTTTTTTGTTTGTCTCCACTTACCATTCCCTTCTCACACACTCATTAAGTCAATGATCATTGTAAATGATGCTTTGGATGATGATGATGATGATTGTAGGTCAGTTATTGACAACAGTCTCCTTTTTCTCTCTCCTCCCCCTGCAGAGTGGATTCAGGCGGTCCAAGCTCTCATGATCCTGTCCATTATCTTCAGCTGTCTGTCTCTCTTCCTCTTCTTCTGCCAGCTCTTCACTTTGCAGAAGGGTGGACGCTTCTTCCTCACTGGAACCTTCCAGATCCTTGCCAGTGAGTATAGTCTGTCACACAAATCCATCCACAACATAAGGGAGATCAGACAGTCGAAGAGAAATCAAATAGATGTTATAAAGTTGTATTTTTGGTTGGTGTTTAAGACAAGGGATTTTTATTAGATCCCCTGACTTATTAGATCCCAGATTCCAAGGCAACATCTTTAAATTGCTTTGTCGGTGAAGATTCTCAGTCATCCAGGTCTTCGTAATGCAAAGAGGGTTAAATCAGGGCAACTGGACTTGTAGATACTTGAAAAATGTGGAACTGGCTTGACCACTGACAAGGCCTTTCAGGAGTTTCAGGAGCAGAGATTTCTTAGTGAGAGAAGAACCCCCTTTTGACTGTCAACCTTTACGTCCCTTAACAACCTATATAATCAAACAACGGACAGGGAAACACCAGAAGCAAAATATATCCACTTGAAAACTCAGTTGACATGTTATCAAGGTCAGTGATACCCAAAGTGTTGCCAACCTTTGTTGGAGTTGTGCTACACTTGGCCTTGTGGTAGGACTTCAAGAAAGTCCGTATACATTTGGCCTCAGGTGATGCCAGTGACTTTCACAAGAGTTGTCACCTTAGCTAATAACACCAAGGAACCAGGATTGTTAATGGCCTTATTAATGATCCTGCTAGTCAGTTAGAGCCAAAGAGGCCCTTTTGATGAGAGGCGAAACCTTTTCAGGACCTACAACCAAATGCAGTTGCTTTAAATTCAACACCCTTTGATACAGATTCCTTTGTTTTGTTCGAACAAATACATCAAAATGACAAAGATATAAGGCAAAGAAAGGTAGCAAAAGGTAGCAGTTACATTTGAGAAGTTGGAAACATAAGACTCAGTATTCTGCTGGCGAGACATCACTTGGTAATAAACCAAGTGACTAATCTCTCTGCTCTATTCTAGTTACACACAAACAAACCAACAGTCTGATGTGTCAGAGATTTAAATTAAGTCTGAGCCAGTTACTAATGATTTAATGCTCCACTTGTCCATTGTACTCCTTGCTTTTTGGCCAGAGAGCAGCTCCACTGCCAGTCCATTGTGTTCTCTCTTGGCAGCCCTTTCCACCATCCCAGTTCTGCTCTCTATACTATGCCAGTGCATTGCCTGGCACACAGGTGCCCACTCAGCCAAACAGGAATGACTCTGGGAAAACTGCCAGCTGAGCAAGTTGAAATGTCAGGACGGCTGGGGTCTGACAAACAGATCATGCCATGTTAGATCAGGGCGGTGGGCAGAGCAGGAAAGGGTTGCAAAAGCTGGACTGGAGTTCAATAAGCATGGGACACTGTGATGTAATGTGGAGGGATCCCATCTGGGAAACACTGACCTGCTTGCCTCCACTGTCAGCAACCATTCAGCCCAGGACACAAGACAGTGCAACACTGCAAAGACACATGATCTGATAGTTGAACAACCTTTTTCAGTGCTCACTTTTTCCTCCCCGCAGGTTTGTTCGTGATGAGTGGGGCCATTATCTACACGGTGATGAGTTGGGATTGGGTGCCGGAGACAAATGCCTTCAGCTACTCCTACATCCTGGCATGGGTTGCCTTCCCTTTGGCGCTTATCAGCGGACTCATCTATGTCATCTTGAGGAAGCGAGAATGAGCCATCACTCCATCCCAGTGTTCCCAGTAACCCCTCTGCCCAAAAGCAAGTGTCATCAGTCTCCCTTTTAAGTTTAAGTTCTGATGCCTGAGCGCCAACGGAGTCACCAGGCCAATACACCCAGATTACATCGAGGGGGGTGATACCAAAAATCATCATGTAAACCAACACGAAAGAAACCAATACTGTCTCAGTTCAAAGATGTATATAGTATCTATGGTTTAAAACCTATTTATAACACTTTTTACATATGTGTACATAGTTTTTGTGTTGCTCTGTCAATGGATACTTGTAAGAGCTTTGTTTCAGCTGATTAAGTGCCTTGTGTTTGTTTGTAATGATGAAATAATTAGATGCTATTTTGTTGTGTTTTTTTGTTGCCCTGTTTTGTTTTGATAATGGTCAAATAATAAGCAAAAAAGAAAAAAAGTTTATTAAAGTATACATTAACCAAAGTGCATGTATAGAAATAGAAGGTTTAGAAGATTTTTTTTTTTTTTTTTTTTTAATTTT
>JAQFJB010000014.1:5154069-5164173 GCA_029874875.1 Naso minor
CTGCTGGACAATGAGCAGGTCAAGTGGAGGACCAAAGGGTCAGCTCAGGTCAAGTCATGGCAATGGTGGCTGACAAATTGAAGGCAAAACAGTCGTAGTGTTTTTGTAACGTGTCACCTCATGAGCCACAGTGACCTCCCTCAGTGTCTTCATGCTTTTTGGTATGTACTGTTTTCTAATCGTTTCCAGAAGAAAATGGATGATCACCAATATTCAGTGTATAGCACTACCTATCACACCATTATCCATAGGTGTTTATTTGGGTTGAGATCAGAGACGTCATCTTTTATACACTTGAAACCACGGTGTGACCCCTCATGCTCGTGAAAATGGCGGCATTTTTATTTTCTCCCCTCTGTCTGATTCATCAAATTTTTGGTTTTAATTTGACTTCTTACACTTATAGCAAATGTGTTACACCTCTTCCATTTTTCTTTTGGAATATTTAGAGATTACTGCTCATATTAGTAAGATTAGAGAGAGAGAGAGAGAGTAGCATTCTCTGAATTGGGCTCATGCCAAAATTTGCTCTCATCTCTGATCTGCGTGTCTCCTAAGTTAGACATGTCTAACCTGAGTAAACCTACACACACAAGAAAAAACAATGAGAACAAATGTGTGGAGCAGCGCAGTAGACAGACACCAGACAAATTCATCACATCCTCCTGAACCAACACCAGTCTGGAGGAATAATCATGTTCCTGCCACGTCGACCCTGGAGATAATGATTGACAAAATCCTATCTTGCTATTTAGTTTTACCTACACTTGGATTATTGCAGCTCATTGAACATTATAAAGTCTTTGCTGCACACTTGTCTGTTGGAACATGTTTAAAACAGCAAAAAGAAGAAAGCTCAAAATCTGCTCTTGCATCTGTCAAACACTGACTGATACGCATTATTACCTTTGTGCTTAATAGGTGTCTGGGGGTTCCACACATCATTGCTTTGCCATCATGGGGTCAAAGACGAGCTTTTAGAACAATCACTTTTCCCATTAATGCCTTAAAAACTCCCACTTATTTGTCCTATCCTATCCCATTCAATGTCACCATCACCTCCTGCACCCCCTGTTTTTTTTTTTTACCTCGAGCCTAGTGGGAGATAATATTTTCTAATTTCTGGAACACAATGAGGGGGATGCAAACAGAAGGTCCACCTTAATCTATCACAGCTCCTTCAAGGGTGCAGGGGTGCACAGTGACAGGCACAAAATCGCAGAGCCGGTGGGGAGGAGGGCAACAGAAGCAATTAAAGCTCATGAAATGCAAATGATGCTTCATGTAAGGGGCTGAGGTTGGGGAGGAGGGCGAGGTTTCTCCTAGTCTTGCTGCCATCTGCTTTCTATCACCACCAGTGGAAGAACCTCTGGGTCCTTGGTAATTTGTAGCTTTAATAATTTTCTCCCTCAGCTGGAGAAGAAAGGAGGAGATGGGGCTGAAGGGGCCGAGGACATGCAGCTGGCTAAGATTAGATTTAGATTAGCTGGTCGGATCACACGGAGATATGACCTCTTAGACTTTAGCGCAGACATAAACACACTTGCATGTTCACACGCAAGCATGCATACATATGCATCACATGTGCAAGCAGACACACGCGCTCACTCTTGCTTACACTGCACAATACTTGCCTATGCCCCATCAAAGTTGACCCTAATCCAAGGTGTACCTCTGGTCCAGTGGGTCCATAAATCCCTCAGGATGTCTGGAGGTTGGTTAGCAACATGATCCCTGGTCACTGAGGGCCGACTCGAAACCCCAAAAGCAGATTCAGGACCTAACTTTCCCTGGAGCGCTGTTTGCAGGGGTCAGAGTGGATGCAGCTTGGTTTCTCTTTTTTTATTTGTCTTTTTTCCCTTGTGACACTGCCATTCATTTGCCATGTGGAACAGAAGGACCTACTGAAGCAACATTCTCTAATACCCACCATACCAACTCACTCTCGAGGTCAAGACAGGGCCAAGGTCATCACCACACATACCTGACCCCTGACCCTGTGGGTGTCCATCATGCTTTGAAAATAAAGCAGAGATTGGCAGCTGATGTAGTCACGGACTAAATTAACTTCAGTTGCCATACATCAAATTTACTTCCACCAACATGCACTGACACTGAAGCCCTAATCACTTTATGGGGATGAAAGAGCAGAGAATATGAGTCGATGTGTGCTAGACGTGGCACAGTCACATGGATTGTGGTGGCTTTGTAGTGGATTTTAGTGCAGTGGTGTGGAAATGCGCCTCTTAGTTTTTCACTTTTGTTGGACGATGACTTGAATGACAGTGAATACAGCTTCAGCAGCTGGGACACATCAGAGAACATATAATGGCCAACAAAACGGCTCAGTCGTTGCCTCATGAAACCAAAGTGGCGCTTGTAACACTGACAGGGAAGTCAAGCCACACACACGCATTTGAATCGGTAGAATTTCTTAATAGATCGAAGATCAGGATTCAATAGCCCAGTCCAACGAGTGTAGATCATAAGTGTTGTAGCATAACAGACAAGAAGTCATGCATGAGCAGCGTGATGGCCACATGTCCCACAAAACAGTCAAAGCATGTGCCTGCACTGGACTTTCACTTCAATTCAACGCACTCTGAAAGGGGCGCGATAGGAATCTCTCAGCTCTATATGGAGCAAATAACACAGTCGATGCCCTATTGTATTTATAGCCTTTATTGCTAACAATACACTTGGACAAAGGCAGAAATGGTTACACCACTGTAAGATGCAGTAGACAAACTGAGCAGCCAGAAAGTTTCAAGCAAAGTGAACTGCCTTTTCTCTCTACAGACAGACAGACAGACGGTTTGCATAAGGCCCAGTAAAGCTTCATACTAGTCGGATGGACGGCAGTAAAAGCTCTCTGTATGGTGTGGATGAAGCCTCATAAATTCCCCAGGCAATAACAGGGCTTCATGAGAAAGGAATACTCAGCAGCCAAGTTATTTGGAGCTGTGCTGCATTTTAAACTTTGACAGGCCCATTCATTGAGGGTTATACAGATACTTTTTATGGTCTCTCCATTCCACTCTACTATATTGCAAACACACACAAAAACATGACACTTTTACTTATATGTACACACACACACACACACACACACACACACACACACAGCACATTGAGAGATGTGAGTAATAACATTAAGCAGCCGCAACACTGGATTTAACATCTAAGTGCAGCAAGTTCTCTGCCCATCATTGAGGGCATCTGGCTCTAAATCAGCCAGATGCAGCAGGAGCAGACAGCTATATGAGCCACAGATAAAACTGCTGGGACATTTCTGGGTTGACAAAGAATTAAAAGATCAAATTCCTCTCAGTATGCATCTCTTCTGCACAGAGCAGCAAAATGCCATGCACACCTCCACCTCTGCCATGATCAGCAAAATGCTTGTCACCTTTAAAACCAATAAGCTTACAGACATTATGGATGGTGCATGGATTCACATTATTAGCACTGCAGCAACCTTTCTTCACTGTACTCAAACTTGTGGTGGTATTATTAATTTACCTGAATATGAGTGCCATTGCTCTGTGGCTCTCATGCACATGAAAGCTTTGATTGGCACAAATATCAATCAATTTAAAAAACGATACAAAAAGAAATTTTTGGGAGGTACATGTTGGAGTATTGGTTGCTTTCGGTTGATTTCTGAATGTATTTTTTTTAAATACTGGTGGGATATATGGGCTGTAAAAAATCCGGGATAGTTGTATATATATTTAAATTGGGTTGTAAATAATTTTGGGATAGCAGTCGTATAAATTTAGTCTGGGTTGTAAATAAATGTGAGAATAATGTGTATGTTTGTGGTTGGTATGGGGAGACCCGAGAAGATGTTTAAGTTATTGAAAAGAAAAGTGAGAAAAGGGAAGGAATATATATGCTTTACTTCTACCTACACCTTTTTTGACACTTTGTTATGGTTTGTATATTTATGTATCTGTTTTTCATTTTATGTTCGAAATAAATATATTCATCCATTCACTCATTCATACACACTTTAACCTCCAGGGCGAAGCTATAGCATGCCCATAATCTGCACTAGGGTCAGACTATTATCAGCTGGTATTGAGATTTATCGCTATCATTGTACGTTCTCTGTTATTAAAAGTGTTTTTCAATGCCAGAAAAAAATGCTTGTACTGGTGATTTAAAATAATGTAATTACATACGTTGCGCAGCAGATGGCAGTCCGTTAATTTATAGCTAATACGGGAAGTTTTACGGGAAATTTTCAGTGCACTGATACTTGGAATTAAGTTTGCTAAAATATAAGATATCCAGCCTCTATGAAATATGTTTGTCACAAGTATTTAATAACCACATTCAGCCAGTATTATATATAATATTGTACAATTAATCAATTATCGTGATTTTCTTGCTAACTAAATTCAGTATCGGCATGCTCCAAAATTCCCACTACGGTCAGAGTTTTGTACTTTCTTGAACCCATCCTTGATGTCCTTTATTGATTTCTCAAAAGATGCCGAGATACTTTCCACAAAATATGTTTTATATCATGTATGTATGGTTGTTGATGATTTTTGATATTATTTGATGCTCTTTGTGCAAAACAAATTCCATTTTGGGCAGTAAAGGTTTCATTCGTACAGTCATTCATGTGTTCAGCATAAAATATGTAAAATAATCTATTAAATTTAAAAGTGTACATAATAACATTATGCATGTTTGTTTTTGATGGTTTTGTTTCAGTGCCAAGCCTGAGCTTTGCTGCCACTATCTGGACAGTGTGAGTGAGAACATCCAATGTCTTTGCTTTTGCTTTGCAGTGACAAATCTGTATCAGCGGCCCAAACAAAGCCTGTCCTAGAACTCGTAAAGGACACCCTGAGATGAATAGCCCAATGATTTATTTACAGCTCTGAAAGGCGCACACACAACTCCTAATTATGATATCACTCTCCTTTTGAATAATTGAGCTGAGCCAAAAAAGACTAAAAAAAATCTTTTCGTCCTTAGAAACATTGAGATTCCGACCTGAATGCCAATGAAACTGTGATTAGTAAACCTAATTAGTCAGCTACTTTCCCAGCTTTTACATTTCCTGAAATCACTATTCATGCACAGGGAATAGAGACGGAGTGATTAGTAGAACAAAGATGAATGCTGTAATCTTTTCTCAATGGAGTGTCTGCCGAGGCCCATCAGGAGATAGCATGCCTGGGTTGACAGAAAGGAGACTGTTGGGCTGGTGAGTGCCCATGTAGCTGGAAAAGCTGAGGAATCCCAGGACAAAGGAGCAAGGCTGAGGGAAGATAAGACAGGACACAGTGGCATGAATATCCACCGCAAGAGCTGTGCTGCATTATGTATGCATGGCAACAGAACAAAGAGAAAACATACAGTATGCTGTATATGAATACAGTACACAAGCCACAAGCGGCTTACATTCAGAAAACCTCATCATATTAAAATGCAAATTAATGAGGTCCAATCCAATATAATTTCTACCTTTTATGATTTCATAAAACCTCCATCAAAACAGTGCTAAACAGTGTTTCCTGCTGCAAAAAAAGTTCAAAGTGTATTACCCTCGTCAAAAAGTGTTTTGTGGTGTTAAAAAATGGAGACAACGGTGACAAAATGTGAATTATCTACTGACCCTGAACCATCTGATTAGGTAAACAAAACAAACAGTGGCTATCATTTTGCTGGTTTTCACTTTTATTCCTCTGCGCCGGCTATAGTCAGAGCATTGTGTCTGTCCGTCCATCTGTCTGTCTGTCCCATTGAGAACATGATATCCCACGAACGCTTTGAGGAATTTTCTTCAAACTTTGAGCAAATGTCCTCTCTGACTCGGGGGTGAACTGATTAGAGTTTAAAGGTCATAGGTCAAAGGTCAAGGTCAACTTGGACTCAAAGATGAAATTATTCGATTTTGGAGGTTAAAGGTCACTGCAACCTCATGTCTCATAGAACAATGTCTCAAGAACAACTTAAGGGATTTTCGTCAAATTTAACACAAGCCCACACTTGAACTCAATGATGAACTGATTAGATTTCAGAGGTCGAAGGTCAAGGTCACTGTGACTTTGTGTGATGTGAACGCAATATCTTGATGACTTGAGCAAGTTTTTTTTTTTTTTTTCAAATTTGCTGCAAATGTCAACTTGAACTCAATGATGAACTGATTAAGACTAAAGATTAACTAATTAAATTTTTGAAAGGTCAAGGGTCACTCTAACTGGTATTGACTTAACTAGCATTGTAATCCAAAGTTCATTTTAAGAAAATAAAAAGTAAGATTTCTATCAATCACGCTACCACAAAAAACCACCCATGGCCTTCTTCTTGACCCACCACTGTACTGGAGTCATGTCACCACCAGGTGGTAGATCAACTTTTCCACATTTTTTTAAGTAGTCCCAAAGACTAGGGCAACAAACTGTTATTTAAATGTTAAAATGATCTGATGATTATTTTTTTTGTTAAATGATTAACTGTTATGTCACTATTAAATCAGAATGTGGAAAATCCATGGCATAAAATTAAACACTGATATTTGTAGCTTTGTCAGATAATATTTGAATGATGTTTACCTGTTTCAAAGGGACAATGCATAAAATACAAATTAAAAATAACACTAAAGTAATCACTAACTTCTGCCTCCTATGCTCTTTGCTGTTTCACTGGCTGCAGCTAGTGGCTGCAGTTAGCATGTTAGCTAAGTTAGCCGTGCAGCTGGTAGCTCTATAAACTAAACTCTGACTAGACCGGGAGCTTGGAGCAATGGGGGAGTTGTTATTTACATCGAAGGCAGTGGAATCATGCTCTGCAGCCCCCAGCAAACACAGCCAGAGTGTGACTGAACACAGCATCTGAAGGCTAACTTGAGTATAGTGCTGCAATTTATGACATACTGTCAGAACTGTTGCTTTTTTCACACTCTGCTGATAATATTAGTTAATTTTTGAACTTTTAAACATAAACTCTGGCTACTTCCTTTTGAACACAAAACATACTTATTGCAGTTGGGATGGAGGTATCAGACCCATGAACACAGCATGATAGAGACTACATAATAAAGTCTAGGTTTAATCACTGTAATGTTATATCACAGGGTTGTAGTAAGTGGTAAAAGCCACATGCACAAGAATGCATAAATGTACAGATCCCGACTCAAGTTTAAAAGATATCTGTTTCACTGTTTTAATTATTCTTTAAGTAAGTTACGGTGGATCATTTATCACAGAGACATGTTGATGGGCCACAGTCAGACATATGTCTGCGCGTATATTTGTGCCCCAAGTCTGAACGGCTCGGCACAGGACTCTTGGTTTGTGTAGCCCCCTGTTGGCCTGACCCTCAGAGCCTGCATGAAATCTCTCACCTCTCCCTAGAAACACTGTTGCACTTGCAGTTGAGTGTTGTAAATCACACACACACACACACACACACACACACATACACACACAACACTCTCTCTCTCTCTCTCTCTCTAATGTCTGGATAATGTTCACGCCACCACTCACACAGGCGTTGCCGTAGCCCCGTGCAGCGTTGGGAATTTTGAGGACACCCCCCTCACACACACACACACAACCACTGAGTCCCTCTATGCTTTCTTGCTTTCTCCTTCTACTCTCCCCTTAACAATCAAAGGCCATATGGTAAACATATTCCTACGGTTCATTGGCTTTTATGGCTGTTGTTTAAAGAATGGGCCGTGGCTCGGCTGAGGGGTGTTCCGGGGGCCAGTTTGAAGGGCAAAATAATACAGTCTGCCCTCAGTCTATTAGAGAGCCTTTAGTTCTATTAGTCCAGTCACTAGGCACTGTGGGACCATTGAAACAACCCTGGTTAATTAGGAAAGAAAAACATAGGCACATACTGTGTGTTAAAGCAGAGTAGATCACACACTGCGACTGATTTCTACTCGTTCCCTGGTCATCAATATTTTTATGCATCATTTGATAAATTGTGCAATTTCATAAAATAGATGGCCAAACAAAAAGTTATTATCATCAGACACTGAAGTGACTTTGAGCTCCCGTGTAGCACTTTTGTTGAGTTAATTTACTCTAAATCAAAAGTTAATGGTCCACAGTATTTAGCAAGAGTGCATAAGACAGCAAAGGACCACCGAGCTAAAACACACTGGAGGTGTGAACATGAGGACATTTGCGGCAATGTTTTCCTTCACTGGCAGGCAGCAATAATTCAGCAACATTTAGTAACCTTAACTTGCCACTTAGTTCTTTCCAATGATCCATAGCAGAACCTCTGCTGACAACCCTCAGACTAACGTGCCAGCTTTTACAAAAACGAGCTGCCACAACATTAGAGGAAAGCTAAACACAATAATTAGGAACTCAATCTTCAAGGCATTTCATGCCTATTTGACCACTCTGCAAGGTGGAGTTTAGAGTTTACCCTCTCTCCTTTCTTTCCTTAGTGGCTTTTTACGGCACGCTATAAGTCACTTGGACAGCATCCTGCACCCCACAGTTGACCTGCATCTGGACAGCATCTGGGGTCACTAAAGTCATCCTGACAAGTGCTAAACCATCTGGAAACTTCCCTCTTCACTTTGAGGGGTCACTGTGAGAAGGGGCAATGAAGGGGACTGAAACAATGGAGTAAAGAAAGAGTGGAAGAATACTGCGAAACATTGTTAGCTGAGAAAACGTATGGTTGGCTGAGCTGATTTTAACTGTGGATAATTTTCAAACAGCATAGTCAGCTGCATGGGAGATTAAATACTTCCCCACTAACCACTCATCACTAAGTACTTGAAAAATGAGAGGCCCTCTGTTGAGTAATCCTCTTTTGTTATGGTCTATTACGCACTTTTGGAAAATGGAAATGATTAGATGTTGATATTTACTCTTCCCCTGGGATAATCATTCCAAAAACATCCTCATCTTCCTTTGAGTTCTCTCCTATTTTGTCTGCCTCACAGCTGACATGAACCAGATGAAAGGTTACTTCTGTATTCTGATATGCAAACAGCTTCTGGTGCCGGGTGAAGAGTCAAGAGAAACATCCCACACCAAATAGAAAACAATTGTCCTAGAAAGAATGATACTGTCTTCATTAGTGAGTGTAGTGCCAGATATAAAAGGAAGAGAGAGGGAAAACCATCCCACACACTATAGAAGGAGAGCAGTGAAGAGGAAGCTCCGTGCTCAAGACTACTTGAAACACTTAAGAGTTTTCTGGGGAACCCCAGTGTGGGGTCAGCACTCAAGACGAAGGATCCTGCTACAGGATGTAAACAAGGAAATGCAAGGAACACTCAGAGGATGGATATAGGGGGAAAAGGATAAAAGGGAATGTACCCATGGTGGAGGAGGGTTATCAAGAGATAATAGTGACTGATCTCTCATCAAGCGACTGGTAGCAGATTATAAAGTCGTTAGATTCAGGTGCGAGCAGCAGGAAACACCAGGATGTTGCATCAAGAGCTAATTGCATCACTGGACGCACAGTTACTGAGAGCTATTGTTTCATGGCTGATGTATATCCAGTCGTGTAATTACAAAAATCATTAGGATCCATGCAGACAAAAAGACGGTATTAGACAACACATATGTCTTCATTGCTCAAAGTCAGTGAAGAGAAATTATGCATAGAAATGAAAAATTGAAGCAGATAAAAAGAGCGTTCAAAATATATTAGACTATTAAGCCTTGGATTTAACGTTATGACAGTGACATTGTCTTAAACAGGGACATCACTCATAGGTCTCATCCTCACATGCTGTGTGGATATGTTTAAAAACAGATAATTTCCTTTATGTTTTGGCCTCATGTCCACACTCGAGCACAGTTTAAGGTCACTAAAAAGGTCAAAGATGGTTTCCTGGCACAGAGTGTGTATTTTTTCAAGTGCCGTCTTAGGGACAAGTGTATCAAAGCATCATGTATTTGCATTAAAGATGTCACCGACTCTATCTGCACCTGCCCATTTTTGCTTTTTGTAATGAACATGAGCCTGAAACAACAAAAATGCTGGATGACTGCTTTGTGTACGTTTGGTTAGCATAGCTTGGCCTTGTGTGACAAAAGTGTACATGAATAAAGGGGAAGAAACACGAGTTAACTAAACACAAAACAATAAATG
>JAQFJB010000014.1:5246421-5256685 GCA_029874875.1 Naso minor
GTGTTAAGGCAGAGGTGTTTTGAATTAAAGAACTGATGTGAGGCCGATAGTGATCTATAAGGGAAGAATTTATCCGAACATGAAGCATGTCGACATGACTGCGAGCAAATTATAAAAGGGAACTTAACGTGTGTGTTTGAGTTTTTGTAACGACTGATCCATCTATTTTTTTCTTTTATATGATACTTGCAAAGTAGATTTGGTTGGGGCTGCAAGGACTATTTGCTTCCCAGTTTATTCTCGTGAATTTTTGCATTACTTGAGAATTTGTTTAATCTCTAATCTCTCAAAATGTTCATTACAGCTTCCCACACACTAAGTCCATACCTTCAAATCTGTCAGAACACACAAAGATGTTCAAGGATTTAAGAGAGCTTTATTGTTTCATGCAGCAGAAACTACAGTGACAATGAGATGCCCCAGCCCACCAACTGTGCGGATAAAAACAGCTCAAATTTTAGCACATACACAATGCAAAAGTTCACCATGGCAAGACAGATGTTCAATTTACAAAGAAAGCAGCAACATGGGCTGCAATGATCCAATTGACCTTATTCTAAATAAGACAATATTTCGATTAAGGTGTTCACGTGAGTTTCTTATCGAATGTTCCATTCATAGTCCTGTTGAATGTGACAGAGCATAGTCTGATTAATGACCTACAAGATGCACGCCCACCCCATGTCATATGTCCAATATTCTTGTGGAATTTGACCTGAGACCAGAAGTTGAACAACAACAACAACAACAACAACTCAACAGTCAGACATGTATCTACCGAGTTTTTATTTTCTAATTTTCCAAAAACTTCATGATACCCATTTCTCTCAAAGTACCTAACATGGCGCTAGTTTCTGCCCCACCCCAGAAATTTACCTAGCCATTCAACATACCTCGTAACACAAAAAAATATTCAGTTGAACAAACTCACTCTGCACTATGACGATCTGTTTTCTTTCATTCACACCATGAATACATTCAGCTGTCTTCCATTTGCTTTAAATTAGCTTAGTTGAATTTTAATAAAACCAGGTGTTTTCTTGTCATTTTTCACACTGTCTTGTAATCAAAATCAATTCAATTTAATTAACAAAAATCTCACATTTCTCATCAGACCTACTTTCTTTCCTCTGATATGATCAAAGAATAGCATATTTCCTGCCCCCTGAAAGTCCCGACGCATAGTTCCTCTGACACAGTAGTCTCCTCTGATAGGTTAAAACACCAAATAACGCTTGAAAGAAATGAGGATTTGAATTATCTGTTCAGACAGTAAATTTGGATTAGGGTTTTCCCTGTTGTTTTGGTTGGCCGGTGAGTCTCGGTCCTGTTACAAAACCACACATACAGTACCTCTCTGTGCAGCGGGACAGGGGAAGCTGAAGCCCCCAGAGGACAGACACCTGAGCAGGGGAGGTGGGCACCCCAGAGAGCTCTCCGGTTCCAGCGAAAACACAGACTATTTAAGAAGGAATAATAAAAATGCCTAACCTTGTTAAGTATAAGGGCAAATATTCTCATAACATTCTCATATGGAGACAAGGGGGAATTTGGTCGTTGAGTTGGTTCGATGCTGAGCTCACATCACAGCGTTCTTACTCTCCACAGCGCCTGCAGCAACACTAGATTGGCTCCCCTAAGCCTCCCCAATAATATAGGCTAAACGGTGTGAAATGGCAAGAATGTTCCAATCTGATTTGACATAAGGGGAGAATTGTTTCATTTCAGTCTCTCTTTCTTTCCCCTTCTCTTTCTGTCACACACACACTGACACACACTGCCTGTCCTCTGAGACAGGCAGTAGAAATGGCTGACAGTTTCTTTCTTTTTTCTTTTTTTTTTTTTCCATTGGTTTGGAGACTTGTGTGGTGTGTAATTGACAACTCTGGCCTCAGGATCTTTGAGCAGATAATAGCTGTCTGTCTAAAGGGGGTGTCTTAGACCAAATGTGCTAAATTCATTACCTGAGACCATTATTCAATTACTCCACTCTATTAGGACATCAGTTATTCGACGTAGCTCTGTATCTCAGCCAAGATAAAGAGGAAATTCTGCCTTTCATCCTTATGGAAACGTTATATGGAAGACTGAATAGTTGTGACAGTCAAAGGGGTAAAAATGGATGAATTTTCTAATTCAAGTCACATTTTTGCAAAAGTGAAGCTGAAATGGTGACAGCGGCGCCACATAATGTTTGAGAAAATCACAAAAGAGACCAAACCACAGTTTGCCACACGATATCAAGTGTTTGCCTTTTGAAATTAAAGGGTGAAAACACACAAACATTTAGATTTCAGAGGACCATGCTACTGCAGCATTGCAAAAAATGTTTTCTGTATAAGGACAGAATTTGAAGGCAAAGTTAGACATTTTGGAAAACTTAATGTAAACTAGCAGGGAGACCGGAAGGTCCTAACAACTTTACACTAGGGGGCATCGTTGTGTTGTGGCTTTAACTATTTTAAGTCGCAGGTAAGCTTCACCTGGGGAAGAGGAAGAAGAAGAACAAAGAACTTGTGGGTCTGACCTGAAGAGGATCCCTGAAAATAGGGCGCCACTCAGAAAGACATTCTTGCAGACAAAAGAGACTGATAAAAGGAGTTTTGTTTAACTTACCAGAAGGAACTGAAAATATACACTTCTTTATTTGAATAACATTGCAGTGAAGGCCCGCTGACGACGCAGATTCATGCAGAAAAAGCCTGCAGAGCTCATCTGACCGGAGAGACAAGAAATTGTGGAGGCAAGACATCGACCTCAACCTACATGCATCTAAATAAGGAGGACTGAACTCACCTGAAGAAGATCAGGTCATACTTTCACAGCTAATGCAACATGTAGCCTTACATCGATTCCTAACTAGAAGCGACGCGAGCGACCTCTAGGAAATGGAGCGCGATACGTTGTCCAGACTAAGTACGAGCGACGTCGCAGTGGAAAGAGCGATTGACAGAGTGTTGACAGACGGTGGGTGAGGAGGGACGGACGTCAGCGTCGATTTCCACTAAACAAAACAGGCCGGAGCCAAACCAAACTTTGCTCAAATAGAGCCAAGATGAGCAATTTTTCCAACAAGCGGCTCATCGCTGTGGCTGTTTGCTGTTGCACGTTGTCGATTAGGACATCCTCATTAAAAAAAAAACAGAAGGCTGTTCGCTCGCTCCCTCACTCGTGTCGTGTCTTGCTTAAGGCTGTCTAGTCTTGAATTCTGTATTATAGTTGGGATTAATCAAAATCCCAAGCAAGCGTAGCAACGCAACCTGAATTTCCAAAATTTGTAAATTGTTCATTTAAAAAAAAAAAAAAAAAATCAAAACCAAAGAATTCTTCTTATTTTTAAAAATAAAAAATAATTACATAAACAAAAACCCTATCCATGTCAAATTGAACACACTTACACAAATGACTTGTACTCTGATATGAAAAGTAAATTATAGCTGTATCGTTGTACATATATAACACAGTAAAACACATTATGACACACTTATAATGCGTTATAGATGATTATGGTTAGAGTTAGGATTACCCTAACTTTATAACTATGATTATACAGCACTATAATGGCATTATAACACATTGCAGTATGTTTATAATGCATTATAGATATATGCTATGAGTAAAATTTAACCAAAGTTCACCTCAGACGTGCCTCGGATTCCATCTGGACTGCCGTTTTTCACTGTGAATTTTGTTAATAACTTGGACAGTGTTCTTATTTTTGAAATTTAACCAAAGTTATGTTGTCTTGACTTAAGAAATTAAAAAAAAATAAAAAACAAAACAAAACGAAAACTTGTTGTCTCAGTTTCAAGGTCTTGTTTTAAAAAACAGTCTCAAAAAATGCCCTTCTTTGTCATTCTGAGACTCAAAGTCATGGCCCGCTGTGCCCAGGTGCCAGTTGTCACGAGCTAGCATACATATGAAAATCCAGCTAATGGAAGCGATAGGCAGCCTACTGGGTAAAGCTGTCCAACTGACACGCAGCCCCAGCAGACCGCAGAAAGGAAGGCCACGAAGGTGGGAGGGGGGTCAGATGGTCCCGGTGGTGGAGGAGACACACAATTTCATGGCGTATTTTCTGCAGATGTGTCTGTGGTAACTCATGCGAGGGTGCAGTTTGGCCACTGACAGGGGTGATGGATAGACCCTGAGTCCCACTGTGACTAAAAAAAATACTCTGTCTGCTCATCACGCTCACTTTCAGGCTGCAGCAAAGAAATACTTTTTTAGAAAACCAAACAGAAAAACTGTAATCTTATCTTTAATGATCCGTCATCGGAGAGCAACGTTAAGACAAAAAGCAAACAAACAAGAGATTCCGAGTTTTAGAGGATCAGACTGCGTGTTGAGGATGAGTTGACCATAACAATGCAGGCACAGCTGCCCGGGGAAATGTTCACTCTCTCTCAGCTGGGAGCTTCATTCTCTGAATGACCTAATCAGTGCATTGATCACTTTTTAACCAGACTTAAATTAGATTCAGGGAACTCACTAAATGATCCATAAAAGCTGATGCAAACCAGGGAAATTTAATGCATCCACACTGGACTCTGTAATTGCAGCAATGTTTGTCCTGCAAACCTGCAAATATCAAGCAGTTGTGGAGACATTTCTCAAACAAAATGACACTTTTATGTTTCCTTACATGTGATTTTCATGATGTTGCCTACACATTCAAAGTTTGAAAAAAGTAAAATTATGGCCATCAGGTGAGAGGGAGGGTGCCGAATGGAGGCATACACGTGAATGATTTCCCCGTTCGCCTAAAAGCCCTGTGCAATTTTCCCTGAAAGGTGGGAATTTCCCTCAGGACGAGCCAATAACATGCTTGTGATGCATGATCGATGTGATTCAATAGCTGATGAAAATGAAGCAGATGTTTTGAAACCGAAACATTCATCTTGTGTCGAGTTTTCACAACATGCCAGCTTTCATCCAGCTCGCTCGGAGGGGAGAAAACAAAAGAAGCGTTTTGAAACGCTGATGAAATTACATCATAAAACATGGGAAGGCGATTGCTCCCCAGAACAGCTGAATGCATTCCATCGAATCAGACTCCAACCCTGCTAATTTGATTAATAGTCACAGTATGATGCTATTAACATGTCTGCAGGGAGTCGCTCATACACTGACTTTTCTGATTAGTTAGTGGAAATCTAGATGCAAAATGATGTGACACACATTAACATCTGATTGTGTGCATTCATACAGCCTGCAGAGACAGTTTAAACAGGCTGTTTAGCTGATTTTCACATCTACATATCCAACAAACATGTTTTATTATATCTGCCAACTGCCTTGGCGATGCACTTTCCGTCATACCCATCTCTCCAGGTGGGGTGCTTTATGGTGCCACCTGGAGAAGCCCCCGGGATGCCGTCCTGCCTCCCAAAACAAAGTTTGGGATTCCCCACATTCCCAGAGCCTCCTCTTGACTTTCAAACTTGCTTTCCTCGGGCAAAAGTGGGATGATCCTCCTGTGTGTCTGCTTCGAAACTCTATTCAAGATCAACTCTCGCATACAGATCTCCAGGACAACATGCTGTGTGCAGACAACCACAAACCTGAAAAACAACTGAAAAACAACTACTTTTTACTCTGTAGGGGGGAAAACTAAAGGGACTTAACTGACAACCTGAACATTTTACATCCAGTCAGCAAGCACCTCAGATAATGAGAGGACTTTGCTTTAAATGCTTCAGTATCTGGTGAGCACAAGTCTGAATGCATGCTTGTTGTTAGCTTTTAGTCAATTTGAAGATTTTAATTCTTGTCACATTGCTAAAACGAGATATAAAAATGACATTTAAACCAAACAGCAACCTTGACGGCTGAAAATGAAGCTAGCACTAATGTGAAAAAAACTGCAGCTCTTTAAAAATGGCCACTTTAGGCTGTCTTCCGGCGAGCCAATCCACATAGTGTCCCATGTTAAAATTCTCAATATTGCAGCAGAAATAATCATCTTTACAGCCTGGTCTTAACAGTTAATTAACTCAGTCACAAAAACTATGCATGGAGCAACATTTTGTTTAATTCACTTATTTAAATAAAGTCTTTAAGTTCTGCATAATTAAGGAATACACAGTCATTGGTAGCAACGAGTATCTTCTCCAGTTGCATTATCTAATCCTGATATTGTTACTTCTGGCTGCAAATATCCAAATTGATGATGGCCATGATGCCAAACCAAGGCTTCAAATCAGTAGAACACAAACAAATACATGTCATCAAAATAACTCTGACCTCTATTTAATATAATGTCTTGATTTTAAAGAACATCAACATTTAAACTATGATTGAGCACATAAAAGAAAAAATCCTTTGACACATCTCTGCTTTGGCTGATATGATATATTACTAAATGTTGCGATATTCGACATAATTTACAATATTTTTCACAATATCAAATATCAATCAGCTGTTGCGGCATTTTCAGGCTTTTATTTTGAAAATAAAATGCATGCACCTCTGCTGTGGGGAGGCAACGCACGCTGCTATTTGATGAAGTGGAGAGGTTATCACAGGTTAAATGGCGAGATGTGGGCACACACACACCCCATTCGTCCAAGCCTAGTCACATCAGTTCTTGTTAACTGTGGCACATTTTTCTCAACCGTGTTTTAACTTCTAATAACTTTTAACACTGTTGCAAAGTTCCTAAATAATCTTTTTTTCAGTGGGGAAACTCCACCCTATTTTTAAGTTACCCTAGCACAGCTCTCTCTTTTGTCTGATAAATATTTGATTATTGATTACTTCTAAAACCAGATGGAAATCCCCAAACACTTAATATGATATACCATATATCTGTCTTAAGGCTCAATTTGACAGAACTTCCTGCTTCTTCACTTTAGACAGAGATCAGACCACCAAACTCTGGATCCCCTGCTGATAATAGATCTGTCCAGAGTGATAGATTACAGATACGGTGTAGACTTTGTTTAATGCTCTGCTGCACTTCACCTGACTGATTTGACTGTCTCCTCGAGAAGAACAGATCAATATGAAGTCTCCCTGCTCCTCAAATCAGACGCTTTCCGATTCTCTATTGAACAAACGTATTACGACATCAGAGAGTCAACATCTGATAAATGCCAGTGAGATTAGATTTACAAATAAAGCTCGCTGTAAAAGGGTTTTCTTTTATAAATCTGATCTTTTTTTTTCTAAGTCTCAAGATGACAGATTGAATTGTGGTTGCTTTGCGCACTCTCCCACGCAGGCGTGCCAGACAAAAACATCTTTGACAAATGACAGATCGCAGTTTCATATGGTGAACAGTGAAGAAAAGTACCAAACAATAACAGCATAATACTGCAGCACTGCATTGGCTGGACTTGACACCATGCAGTCAGCTTGCATGCATCCTGCAGGGCACCAGCTCAACCAAAAAGCCATCTGCCCCCATCAACCAAGACCCACTAAGGCACATGCAATCTGTTGCCTGCCAGTCACAGGACTGATCAGTAATCTCCATGAACCTACTGGTCCAGAAACAGCCCTCAGCTCTCCACAATACAGCTTCTCTGTGTTGATAAGGCTGAATAGTCCCCCATAAACTGCCCTCATAAACCAACGCCCCTGCTCCCTTCAGCAGGGGGCTAATCAGCCAGAGCTGGGGAGCTGAGGTAAGAGTCTGGGGCTGGAAGGATAAAGAGACGGGGGTCGAATGTGCAGCCAGACAGGAGACAGAAAGCTGCTGTAATCACCAAGGAAAGGAGATGACGCTGTCCCACAGATTAAGTTTGAAATGATACAAGAAGGAAAGAATAAGTTGAAAGTACGACAAAGCTTGCTGATGACCTCGGTTGACAGATAAGAGAATGAACGACTGCGTTGGATAAGAAATGAGGGGAAGTGTGCAGTAAAGGTAGAGCCTTACAGGAAAAGAGGATATGATGCCAATCAGGGGGGCAAAAGGCCTGAGTAAAGAAGCATGATTTCTCCCAGTGTTTATCTTAATGCCTGGATTTAAGGTTCAGGGGGTTCAGGAGAGTAAAGACTTTGAGGGGTTCGTGGAAGGACAGTCTGGGAGGATTAGAGAGATCAAAACGGCCCCTGTTTCTACTTTACGTAAGTCACAAAGTGCAAAGTAAATTCAGATTATATTGGATTAAAGCTTTTCAAATCAAACTGCATGTCTTGTATAAAAAAAACCTGCAAGTAATCACTGATCCAACAGCAGAAGAGGAGGTGTGAGAGGAATACTGATTAATATCCACCATGAAAACAACCTGCCGTTTGCTGTCGGTCACCACATTGCAGTGCATGGTCCAAATGTTAGAAGGAGAGATTAGCATTTGTCCCTTCGCTTATCCATCTATACCATCCATGTCATTTCCTGCACGTGTTGGCATGTTGGCTTTTCAACCTGTTCACCCTCCCTGTCATAGCATGTTTGTCATGCACATGCAATAATAGTCTTACATACAGACAACAGTTGTGATAATTGGTTAATCGCTGAGGTCATTAAAAGAGCAAAAATGCAAACTATTTTGTTGTGAAGAGTTCTTGAATACAAGAATTTTCCACTTTTATGTCACTGTAAATAAAACCTTTAAACCTTTGCTGTTTATGGTTTTCAATTTATGTATTTACAGGCATAAATATAGCTAGATCCCATGTAAGGTGATTTTAAGCAACACAACTCAGAAATCCTCTTCTCTGGTGTGTTGCTGGTGCTCCATATGCTCCAACGTATGTTTGTTTGTTTGTTTTTTAGATGTTTTTGTTTATAAATGAATCGAGGAGCGAGTCTGTGTTTCAGAAATATAAGAACCAAGCTGATTTCACATTCTGAGCTTAAATAATGCCAAAATGTGCTGATTGCACATTAAAAAAACCCACAAAAAAGCAAATTATCATAGATTTTTATCACTTTTTCTTTTCCCAAATTTGTGAACATAGGATGATTGATAAGTTCACGACCTAAGGTAGAGGTGGATGAGTTATGCAGCTCTTATTACATGCATGTGCTGTTCAACTCTATCAGTGATTATGCACAAAGCAAGTCAGCACTGTCTGAGCTAATGATCAACATCAGCCTTCATGCAGTCATGTCTCTCTGCCGTGTTTGAACTCAGCATCCCACTGCTTCAACATGCTGCAAGATTGTTGCCTCATGACCTTATGGTGTGTATTTGGGTGGCATATCAATGGCATTGCTTTATGCAATGTAAAAAACCCAAGGCAGTATAAAGAAGGATCTTATTGTCTGATCTCTATGTAAAAAAATGCTTATGTTTGTTCTGGATGTCCTTGAAAAAATAAACTGGATTACGTTCGACTCTGAACCCTAAATCTGATTATTTTGATGGGAGATGTAAGCAGCATCCACGATCCGATTTGACTCAGGTAAGATGCATATTGCACCAATCAGGTCCAAATGTTTAAAAATATCTGGGTTTCAAGTGTTGCAGGAGAAATCAAGCAATCAGGAGATGCTTGACGTGCAGATGTTATGGGAACTTGTACGAGTAAGCAGGCGAGTATGATTTGGTCCAGTAAGCCTATGGGTGCCTGCAGGCCTGTCCAGATGGCTATCAACCTCTCACCACATCTAGCTTGTGACAGGAAGTGTTTGCCTGTGGCCAGGATGTGATCAGTGTCAGCAGCCGGTCCTCAGCAGCCGCTCATCAGGCCAGCTGCCTGCCAGGAAACATCTGACCGACCGGCTCGCATGCGCTCTGCTTCACCACACCAGCTCTGTTTATCCGTGTCTCCCTCTGTTTGTTCTCAGTGTTATTTTTAATGGCAATCATGTTGCCTGAACAAATCAATATTTACTGCGAGAAGTTAAGAGCTGGAAAAGAAAACTATTTTAAATGATTACAATGGAAAATACAGGAAAACTGCAAAGTAACTGATTTCTGTCAACAAATATGTGGGTTAACTGTTGATCATTTTAATGAATACTAAACAAGTGTGAGAAACTGAAGATGGTTTAAATTACAAGTTTGTTTGGTTTTTTTTTTCAAATTAAGCCTTACAATAAGGATAGTTACAATCATATACAATGTTCTTCAGCATTATTATGACAAACGGTGCACTCGCAAGAGCTGGAACTCCTTGCTGACGTCACTGCTAGCTGCAAATGGCTAAAAACAACATAGGTTTAGGGGCATTTCAAGTGCATCTACAATCCATCAAAAAGATCATTTTAAGAGAGGAGACAATCACCAAATGTTTAGTGGCGTCCTTTCATGTTCTGACACCAAAACACAAAGTTAAGGAGCCACTAATAAGCCGTAGATGGCTATTT
>JAQFJB010000014.1:5286757-5297041 GCA_029874875.1 Naso minor
GTTTTTCAATGCACAGTCTTCAAGTCCTGCCCAGGTCCGTGTCATTGATATTGAGCTGAATGCTCCCTGACAGGAGTGGTCTGTGCGCTTTCCTGCAGCAGATGTTGTCGTTCCATTCTCTCTTTCATAGTTAGCTGCCCCTCAGAGAATTCGTCGGGAGGATGGAAACTGTCTCTGTGTATTACTGTGAGGCACCATCACTGAAGAGGCCCCGCTGACCCACTCAGGGAGGAAAAACAAGCAAATTGAACAAGTCAACAAATGGACGAGCCTCCCGTTCCCTGTGCTCCCACGTCTCTGTGCAAGTTGTTCCCGTCACAACATTAACTCAGCACGCTGATGATTAATATGAATAAGCTTCATAAGTTTGTAGACTTTCTACAGGTTTCCTCCCCTCATCATGGTTCATTGAGTGTCTGTCAGTCCAGTTTTTCAGATCAGTCAATGCCAAGACATTCCTCCAGCACAGAAAAACACACATTTTCAATGGAGGGGGGAAGAAGAGATGGATATGCGGGAGAAAAGGACAAGTGTGTTTAGGGAAAATATGCTGTTTGAAGCTTTCAGTTTTACTACAAAACCATCATCAGGAGGAAGACGAGGTTGTTAAAGAGGCGTTCCTGCTGATTGCTCTGTAGCATCAGTAGTAAACAGTGCTTTTTGTCAGATTAACTGTCAACACTGATATGCATGCGATCAGCACTTAGTCCTTCTGCAATTTCATTTATCCAAAAGTTTTCACTTATTTTAGTTAAATTTTATCAAGTAATAGCAAAAGCTTCATTAAAAGTGTGCAGATGAGACACAATTTCAACATCATTGGTTGCCCCTAAGCAAGTTCAGACTGGGATGAATTTACCATTCCTCTTTTAAAATTTGCTTTCAGTGCAAGTACAAATTTCACCCTGTAACTGTAAGTATGATGCCTCTTTTCTTTTGTTAGCTAACCTGCATGCATATTGTTGGAACAAAACTTTATTGGGATCCTTGGCACACAAATCTTACTATGATTTGAGTTCCAATGTCATGACCAAAACAAGACTGCCTGAACATGAAGTCCTGTATGTATGCCTGCGCAGAGCAGCGTAATGTATAACACAAGGTAGCTGGCATTTACATAGCTTAATAGATGCCAACATCTGAATTTCCCTCTCCTCCGAGTGCAAATATGTCAAAGACTTTAGAGCTAGTGTTTGGTCTGTTTTCAGCTAGCGTTGAAATGTGGCAGAGCAACATCGCAGCTCAGTGGAGGCTCTGTAGAAATAAAAGGGTCAGTTGAAGGTAATGATAGCATGACCTGAGAGGAATAATAATAAATATCCTACTATCCTACATAAAATTCTACTATAAAATGAAGAAAACTTCAGCAGCCTGTCTGTATCCATTTGTCTTTGATGGGTTGTCCAATCAATCTGAAATTGTACATGGGCATCTGTCTCATTTTCCTACTGTCCGTGCCCATTTTCTATAAAAAATACTTCATAAATAATGTTAATTTGCTTCTCCCTCACAGTGTGGAGTCAATGAGTGATAATACAGAAAGTACCACTCTGCCATTGCAACCCACATTGTGGTTGAAGGTGGGATTGCATCCGTACTGTTTATCGTTACGAGAGCCCCTCCGTTCCGCGGGGCCACATGTAATTGAGGTTTACAACCCTGCCATGACAGAGGAGAGGAGAGGACATCTTTGTTTGGCTCTTCATAATGTTTTGGCCAGTGAGCTAAGAGTACGAGTTGGTGACAAAGAGACAGCACTGGAAAGCTTGAATGACAAAAATACAGCTCTATTTTTTTGTATAATTCAATATTGTACTGCAAGCAGCAACACTGTGGATCAAACAATTAGCCAATTCTGAACAAGGTTGTTTTGAACGGACAATGCATTAGTTATTTTCCAATTTCTGCCAATAGATTCCCCTAAATCTTACAAACTGGACCTTTAGATTCTTTGGTATAACATTGGTATTTGCTTCATTTTTTCAGTATAATTTTAGACAGATTTTCGTTTGTGCTAAATTACAAATGTTTGCTAGGGAGTAACTGCATTTCAAAGCCAGGAGATTCAGCAATGCCCCTGCAACTTTCTTGACATCAGCAACTCTGAGTCTTCAAGCTGCCAAGGAGCTGCCAGGAGAGCCCGAATAAAGCTTCCAGATAGCAAGCATCTTTTAAAATCCTTAGTGCCTCCTTTGACACTCTGCCCTGGAGGCTGGACAGAGATAAGCAGAGACAATACGTGAAGGTGTAACAGCGGAGATAGGAAAGAAGAGAGTGAGTGCTCTTTGAATTCTGCAGGAAGCGGAGCTTGTTTGCTGCGTGAGCAGCACTGTAATGACTCTTATGTTCCCTCCTTAATGTTGTGCATATGGTTTTCTGTTACACTGACTACGCGCTCATTTTTAAGTTGGAATCATTGCAAAGAAGAATAACTTATTTACTTATAACTTCTTTTATTCAAGGAGTGCCTTAAAAATCCCAACAAGTTTAAGAAAACAACAGTCAGAACAGCACATTTAGATTGAAATAATGTTCACACGAACAACACTGTCGATTTTGTGTTTTTTTTTTTGTTGAGGCACATCTGCTTTCAGAAAGTGGCTCACAATACATGTAGACAGAAATTAGGAACACAACTCAGCCATTGTTCTCGTGCTCCCTGGGTTTAAAAGACTTCCACACACACATCGCCTCGAGGCAAGGAAGGCCAGTGACATCAAGTGTATTCAATTCACAAGGAGGCATGTTGAGGAAATCTGAGTCACAGTTTCGGAGGGTCTTTCCCTTCCACCAGTCGCTGTTGTTTGAATAACAGTGTGTGAGCGATATCTTAGACGGTACCTTCGTTAACTGAAGGTGGGGAGACGACCCCTGAACTAACAAACCCACAGCTCTGCAACTGAAAGCTAAGCATTCGTCCACATGTAGTAAATACATATTAGAATGATGACCTGAAATGAAAAAGGAGGATACTATTTTTTAATGTTCTGTATAAAACAAACAAAACTCTAAAGGCATGGAGCAAAATAATAGGAGCAAATGATCACTGAGTTATTCAGAAAACATACATACTGCTCGAGTACTTTTGGAATAAATACTTTTCAAAAATACATATTTTTTTATCTTTTCATCCTCTTTTTGCTAGAAAAATGTTAAAATTCGAAAGCAGCTATGTAGTTTTAAAATATGGCATTAAATCACTCAGTAAAGGCTTTTATCAAAAGCTCCTGCGATTTCACCCATCTTCTTAAAGAAGCACTGCATACAATATGAGTTCAAACTGAAAAAAACGGTTTCCTCAGATAGTGCAGGGAGATATGACGCAAATCCTCCAACAACTCAATATGTTTTAGAAAATATCTCCATGATTGTAGAGGCAGCTCTGATGATGAAAAATGTAAAATGTGAAATATTGCATATCTGGAGTGCCACTGAGGGAAGATTAGGGCTCTTTCCTTCCTGTTACAGCCACATATTGCTTTGAGTTAGTGCTGAGGATGAGTAACAGGAACACTGTTTGGGAAAAAATACAAGATTCTGGGAATAATGTCATAATATCTTGAAAAAAAAAAAGTAATATATTAAGAATAAAATCCCAATATTGTGATAAATTTGAGATATTTGGCAAAAAATGTCTTCATATTTTGAGATTAACTCAATACTTATTCTGTATCATTTTGGTTGTTATATTATTTAAATATATTAATGTAATTAACATTTTGTCATAAATGTTTTTATAACATAAATATATATGGAAATTATAGTATTATGTTATGTTAACTTAAAAGAAATTAAATTAAACTTCATTACCAAAAAATAAAATATAATTCAAGATTAAAAGAAAAAAGCCTTGATATGACAATTATTAAGTTGTTCTTTTTATGAGAAAACATCTTAACAATATGCAAATAAAGTTTAGTTTTTCATATGACTACATTATCTTTGTAAAATATAAAAAGATCATATTTTTGTGGGCAATTACATGAGCTAGGTTAGTTAATATATTGGCTTATTTTGGCATTGCCTAATTCTCTGTAAAGGACTGTTAATTTTTTCAACTGAGTATTACAGTATGTTATATACAAAACATTTAACTTATTTTTAAAAAATATTCAGCATAATTCTATTATAACTGTAACTTTGAATGTAATGTCACATTTGACTCTTGAAACATTACAACTTTTCTTGAAATGTTAAGACTTTATTCTCAAAATCTCATTTTTCCCCTCGAGTACTCCAAAACTCTGTTGCAGTATGTCTGACAGTCCTCAGTGCCACAGACAAAAACACATTCAGTCATCCCAGCCAAAAAAACGCCCCGTCATCTGGTAGAACTTCATGTTGAAGGGTCTGTAGAAGTCCCGTAGCCTCTGCACCACCTCTGGGTCAATGTTGGGGTGGGTCCGCCCTTTGGTCTTGCCCAGGCAGTGGGGCTTGCTGCTGCCCTCTGCCTTCTTGAGGCATGGGAAACCCTTGGTCTGGTTGAAGTAAAAGTGTTTGTCTGTGATGATCCTCTTGAGGCCCAGGAAGTCCTGCACGCGGCCCAGCTCGCCGGCCGGGTCACTGATCAGACGCTCGCCGCTCACAAACAGGATCTGGTCCATGGGGAAGTACTGCAGCCAGTTGTCCAGGTGCTTGGCGTAGATGCCGATCTGGATGGCGCTCCACGAGGTGTCGATGAGCCCCGTAGTCCTGTTTTTGAAGGTGAGGCTCTCGAAAGAGGGAATGTCAGGCTTCTTGGACAGTGTCTGTGTGTAGTCCGAGATAGCCCTGGTGACGGGGTCCCTCACCACCACGATCAGCTTGGTGTCCCGGGACATGGCGGAAATCCTTGCTGGAGCCTCTCTGGTCACAAAGTAGCTGGGGGTTTTCTCCATGGTGATCTGGCCCTCCAGAGTCTTGGGCATCAGCTCCCTGCAGAATGGAGGACAAAGAAGGGAGGTTAGGAGACCGCTTACGCAGAGCGAGGTCTTGCATAATGTAATCAAGTTGATGGAGTGTACTGTGTTCTGTAATCAATGACTCACTGAGCCTATTTGGCTTTATTACGGGGCTCCGAAACCTATTAGTGTAGGCAGCTCTCCAATATCAACATGCTCACTCATAAGTTATCTCATTTTTGAAAGAAAACAGAAAAATCTTATTTACAGCATAATCAAACACAAGGAAACATTTACAGGAATTTCTAAACATGAGCAACCCGACATTTTAACCATATAAGGGATTAGGAGCTGCTCAGACTTCTCAATCCTCGCTCTTTGATTTACAGCAACCTGCTCTGTTCCCTTTTAATAACCATTTAGTTGTAATTAGCCGTCAGATGCATTCTTCAGAAATTAGCTCACAACACGTGTGAATTCCATTATCTAATGTGTCTTCCCTGAGCTCATCTTTCCTAAAAACCTCCCTGCTGGATGTAATGTTCCAAAGTGGTCTGGCTCAATCAAAATTCATCCTCCCTCTTTATACCATGGGAGCTAAAAAAACACACTCGATCTGCCTTGCTGACTCAGGCATAGCCATGCTATGGTGCCCCGCCCCCCCCAATCCGAGCCGCAGTGCTGAAAGATGATGAGGCTTGTTTCAGAAAGGGAATCTGTTTTTTGACAAGAGCGGCTTTGGTTTTGGGTGAGGGTTGGCTGATGGGCTTTTCACAGATACGTTACATGCAGACGTATAATCAAGAGGTACTCGAGAGCAACTGGTTTTGAAGGAAAAGTGAATTTGCTCTGCTCTCTCGGCATTAGGTTTCAGAATCGGTGGCCAACCGCAGGGTCTAGATTATGGTGGAGGCGATAAGAGCGGTTTGACTGATATTAGGAGCGTGGATCACCTTTCCCTCATTGGCCCCCCGCCCCAGGAAGAAAGAAAACGAGCCTGTATATAATGTACGTGGGATCAAATGTGTTCCTGCTGGCTGGCTGGCTGGCTGGGAGGATTATGGATTGGAAACTTAAATAGCTAGAACTGTTCGTTTTGCTTTGTCGCAGTTAGAGTCAAATCAAAAAGACGATCACAGACATTCAAGAGGGATAAAATCTCAAGAGACCAAAAACAACAAATAAGCAATTTGAAGCACTTAGAGGAGGGAAAAGACAATGGAAAGGGCGAGATAACAGAGGGCACTGGTCTATCAGGGTGAACACACTCTCACAGATAAGAATCCTGTTACCCTGAGCCTCGCCTTTGTTGTTAAAGCAGGGGCTCTGATACACTATTGTGTAGACAGTACTATTGTAGTCGATCCCATTCAAATACTGTGTAATCCTACACAGAGTATTTACACACTCAGAAAGGTAAAAGACGTCAAAACCACAACTGCACACAAAAAGGCTGTAATACTCGATTTATCCCCAGAGCTTCAGCTATTCTTCAGAACTTTAAAAGCTCAAATCTAGTTCATGTCTATCTAGCTCATAGCTAATTCATGTAACATCAGCTCTCCATCAATGCACATATCTGTGCGTAAGAAAAAGGGAGTGGGAGAAAAGCAAAATACCCAGGGTAACATCAGGTAACCAATAAAGTGCCCCATGGAAACGGTGTTGGCAGATTTGTGTAATCCTAATGCAGCGCCAGTGATCTAATTATGATAATATCTCCTTGATTGCTGACACATCAGTGGGATGAATGGAATCCGGGACTGTGCTCATTAATAGGGTACTGAAATCAAAACAGATACAGCATGTGGTTTGAAGCGAGAGCATGACAGATGTTTCTGCCAGCGAAACGTTTTTTGGAGATATAAATGCAAACATGTTATCAGCACGCGCACATTAATTTTCCGCCACAACTTAAAAACTGTTTATACAGCACCTCTTGAATGTCTTCAAGGAATATAAACCAAACATGCTCGACTTAAACAGCACGCCATCCGTCATTCTCTCGATGCACAATGGCGAAACTGCCTGCAAGCTTTTCTGTCATTCCATGAGCTAACATACAAAAAGAGTCCAGAGCCGACACAGAGGAGGCAAATGGCTTCCCGTCTAATCCGATTTCAAAATGACAATGCGGCGTAGAGATAGGGAGGAGGCCTGAGTTACAATGTGCATAGTGATAGATTATGCTGATCCAAGCTCAGGGAGTCCGTGTTTTTAAATCAAGTGTTGGGGGTTGGAAGAGCATAAAACAAGGAGATGGTTGGATAGCGAGGGAGAAAGAAAGAGGCGAGGAGACCTTGAAAAAAGCGCCAAATCTGCAAGAAGAACCCCCCATGGTAAAAAAAATCTCCACCTCTGACTTTGCCTACTCTCTCTTTGCCAAAGAGGTTAAATAGAAGGCAGGAAAGGAGAGAAAAGGGAACAGAGGAGGGGAATTTTAGTGGGACAAGTAGCTCTTGGAGAAACAATGCCTATTATGCTCTTTTTTGATTTATGAGGTGCCGCTTTTAAAGATTCCGTCAGCAAACAGGCAATTCTGTGACACCGGGCTCCTCTCTTTTCCTGCTCTTTTTTGAAAGTGAGCCATTGTCCCGCAAGCGGAGGGGTGAGCGGGGCAGTGGTCAGGGCAGAGGGGCGGGGATGGGGGCAGGGTAGAGAGGGGGCAGATAGAGGAGGGAGGGGGTGCTTATCGAGGGCTGAGTGGGGCACTTCTCCGTTCCCCTCAACCTCGAGTGAGAGAAGCCTTTTGGAGAGCTCTTAAGTGGAGCGTGTGCCAGAATTGCCCTGCAAACATCCGCCTGTCCCCTTTAGGTACCAAGGACTCCACAGTGTCTCATATGGGAACAAAATCCTCAAATATGACGATGCAAACTTTTACTTTGTCTGCTTCTACTTTTAAAACATATACAGTATATTTGTCATCTTTGTTTTCCCTCTGTGCCTCTCTGCACCTTTGCCCGCTGAGAATATTCCCAAGTTAAAAGACATGCCGAAAAAAAGCGATAAGACACAAAGCAGAAGCCCTTGTCACACAGCAGCATCAAACAGGGACCGGCGGAGTGGCCCTTTGGCCTCTGTTTTAAAGAGCCCTCATCCCGGTGGAGATAAACTGCAGGCAGGAACAGGGTTATTTCTGTCTGATGCTTCTGCCTCCCCTCCTGTCATGTTTGATTTGATGATAACGGGCTGCCACTGAGCTGTCTGCGTCCCAGCATCTCTGACAAAATGACTAGTTTGCTCATAGACAAAAGGAAAAGAAGCTATTTGGCGTGTGTCTGTCGATTTTTCTGTTTGATACAAAAGGTTTTCATTGTCTCACATGTCTGGATGTTGAAAGCATTTGAATCTCAAATGAGAGGTTGTTTATTTGAATACAGACAAATCAGGGGGCACTTTGTATCCATAAGCGACGGAGGGTGTGGCTTCACTCTTATAGGCATTTGAAGCTAAAGATGTCTGGTTTCTATGGCTTGAGGACCCCAGAGTGAGTGTTATCCCTTTGTGGGAGGCAACACCACACAAAACAAGTGTACACTGAATTAGCTTTTAAGCGAGGTATCAAGGTAGTAGAGGTGGAAATTACCTAAATAGAAGAAGAAAACCAAACAAATCAGCTACTGTCGGACTTTCATTATCAACAGTTCAGTTCTAAGAGCTGAAATCTGGAGTTTTCCTCACATCAAACCACTCCACAGTCTCCCCTCTTCACACTTTTCCATTGATCCCAAAGGTTCCCTCCACCCCTGACAATCAGACCTTGTGGTCCGATAGCAAAGTGACACTTCACAAGTTGGAAGAGGGAGAGGGAGGAGAAGAGGGAAAGGCGGACTGAAAGGCTCCCTTTCTTCTCCAAGGGCCTCTTGAACGAGCCCTTCACATGAACCAACATGGTGGACGTACAAGGATTTTCAGGAAGTACAAAGAAACATCTTTATTCCTCGGTGGATGGTAAGGATCTTGAGCGTCGTTTGTCCACTCACAGTTGCACATGTTCCACATCTGATCTTGTTAACCGCACAGACAACAAGCATTTGAGCGTAACATTCAAATTAAAACTACATGCATATATGTCATTAGTTGAAAACTCTCTTTCCTGGTGTTGAAACACTATGGAAAGGATGATGGATGATTCATGCAGATGTGGAAGTTTCCCTGCAAGATTCCAGGGATGAGTTACTGGTAAATAAATTGTTCATTAATAACTAAGTGTTCGGTGTTCCCTTTTGCAGCCCTCAGCTCACAGTAGGAGAGGCCAACATGTTATGAAATGGAACTGAAGAGAGCAACATGTTTACGTAACACACTGATACACAGACACTGTAGCTACTACAGAGAGAAGCAGGCATGCACGCCTCTGCCGGTGAACTGAATAGTTTCAAAGTAGCGTTTAAGCACATACAGAAGCCAGACATTTTGAAATATACTCCACCATGCCTGGAGTCTGACATTATATTTCACCACAGAGCATGGCTTTGGCTGTAAATTAGAAGAATAGAGAGGATGGTTTATGGCGCTGTCGGTTGAAGCCACTCGAACACAGAAGAGGGAGGAAGACGAAGAGGAGCTCCGGCTGCAGTTACAGAAGCTTCATCTGTTCTCTCTTTCAAGCACTTGAAGTGGAGTCCAGGTGTTGGTACGGGGCCACTTAGAGCTTTTTGACAGTTCATTTCCTGGCTGAGAAGAGCCAGAGATCCCTGCTCAGAACTGAGATCTTGCAGGTGTGCATGCTGCAGGATTGTATCTGTCTGTTTTGTGCAGATATGTGTCCCAGTACAACAAAGTCTGTACGGCTTTGCACCTGCTTGTGAGTAAGACTCCATAACTCAGTACCCAGAACTGAGCGATGCTACAGCCTCATCTGATCAAAGTCAATTGTTGGGGCTCCTCCCGAGTCTGAGGTTTCAAATTAACAGGCTTCACTGAATAATGGTGTCAGTGGAAACTCACAAAGGTGGCTGAGTGGAAGCCCCTCCGAATCATCTGTCTGCTTAAAGGATTAATAATGCAGGCTGGCCTAGTATCACACAGTCAGACCTGGATGGTGACGCCCTGCATGGGGTGGTGCATATCATGTAGCTATAAGGAGCAGAAGAGCAGTTTTAAAGCTGAAGTCCCCCTTCAGATACATGGCAATGAGGTAATAAATGAGATTAGATTGTCTTCTACTGTATCTGTTGCTCGATTAGAGACACTATTGAATGTTTAGCTTAAATGTTGCAGACTGGTTTGCTTAGTTCCAAGGTATCATCTGCCTTATTTCTGTGTTTTTGGTGATGCTAGGCGCATACATGTCCTTGTGAATAAAATAGTCATGAAATGGAGGCGTTCAGGGCCAGTGTTATGCACTAACAACAGTGAGAGTTGTTGTGGAAGCATTTTATTTCATACTACCATAAGAGGC
>JAQFJB010000014.1:5318286-5331546 GCA_029874875.1 Naso minor
TGATTAGAGAGCCGCAAACAGAGCAACGCATACAGGGTTTTTTGTCTTGCTTTTAGTGAATGTAAAACCTCGTATGAAAACAATGCAGCAGGAAGTGTTCTCTGCTTTGAAAGGACGTTACGAGAGCACTGGCTACACACACATATAACTGAATTATTCTAAGAGATTGAGGAATAGTAGCTTTTCAGCAGCTCTCATAAAAAAATTAATTATGTAGTCTGTGGCATCTCTTAAAATCAACAGAAAACGATGGAAAAGAACTGTTTGCTGAGGGAGACAAACATTTGTACCGTAAATATAAATTTGTATGGCAATTTCTCAGAGATATGGCAGCAACATGATTGAACATGTTATGTGTCTACAAAACAAGAGGACTAAGGCTGTATTCAGACCAAATCATGTGATCCAACGAAAACACAGGTTTTCCCATTCATTTGAATGAGGCCTGTCCATTTTGCATACCCAAAAAAACACAGCGAAAAAAGTTGAATCCGGCTCAACTTTTTGCGCCGCAGCTAGCTGCATTACGCTGTGTTAGCCATTCGGGTAAAGAGGAAGTCTTCTAGCGATCGACCACCACCCATAGACGGGGAAGAATAGAGGACACAACTTGACATCACACACTGGGTCCTGTTATGTTACTTAAATGACCCTGGACAACACTGCGGGCATTTCAGTGGACATTTTGATTTGGTCTGAATACAGCCTAAGCCCCTCTGTCTCTGGTTCCTCAGTAACAGACGTTCTCTGAAACGCAGCTTACAAAAAGAGCACTCACACTGCACAGGAAAAAGGACGAACAATGCTAACAGCGTTGCAGGGACTCCATGTAAATAAAGCTTTATGTAGTGTGAGCATAAGCCCGGTCAGAGAGGTCCTGATGTACCCAGTAACAAGCACAAGATTCCTTTTAAGTGAATCATTTTCTCTGAAGTGTGGGTACACATGTGAGTCCCCTGACACGTTGCATCTTAGCCGGTGAGACGTACCTGGCTCCAGACAACCTGTGGCAGCCGTCCAGCCCATGACAGGAGGTATCGCACCCACCACTGCTCCCACCCAGGTGTTGGTGATGCTGAGCCTCTTGAGTGGTGTGTAGCAACAGGTGTAGAGGAAAATGTTGAGGGCGCCCAGAAGGCCTGTCAAAGGGTTTACTGCCAGCGTGAGCAGAGCAACTCCGGGAACTCCACAGGCCAGAGCGAAGGACACAGCATGGAGGGGACTGACACAATGAAGAGACAAAAAAAAAGAAAGAGAAACAGAGGAACATATGAGGACCAACTGAAAATATACAAAAACAAGTTTGAAAGATAAGTTTCAGATGTTTTTTTTTTTTAAATAAAAGGAACGTTACAAAACAGAGATTCAGTCTCAGATAAAAGCCCATTACCACAATGGGAGGAATGATAATGCTTTGTGGGCTTGTGCAGACTGATAAGACATTGATAGCTCCACATGTTCAACACACACACACACACACACACACACAGACCCATGGGGGCCACACACTGACAGTCAGCAGCCCTTTCAAAACAGGAGGCTTAAAGGAAGCTCATCTGATAAGAGCTTGTCGGGACTAAAAGTAACCCTGCAAGATGAAGAGCACGTGCACACAGTGGAGATCAAAACTAGCTGCAAAAAAACCACTGCAGCTAAGGCTTTTAGCCGGATGAAGACTTCCTCCTCCTCCTCCCTCCACCTCCTCCTTCCCTCATCTTTTATTGAAAGCAGCAATGGCAAGGTCTGGTTCAAATTCACCAGTAAATGCACCATAAATTAAAGAGAGGCTAGATTAAAATCTTGACCAAACGCAGGCCTTTTCTTCAAAAAGCAAACAGGGCTTTTATTTTGGTGGGTTGGCCGAGCAGGGAGATTGGTACATTAATGTGATTAGTGGTGTTATGTCTGTTTTATGTGGGCTGAGGTGGGGCCGTGCAGGCTGGCTATAGGCTGTCGACAGGCTGGCTGTGGGCTGGCTCAGTGGGGGTCAGGGGAGGGGGCGCGTCACGTGGTTGGAGGTGGGATCACTATCCTCTACAAACATGCGGGCACGGTAGCAGCACTGTGACAGGTGAGTAATGTCTCTACAGAAAGCCAAAGCTGTGACAGTCTGGCTGGACTAAATATGCAACATGGGGGATTTATCCATTAGGCTGAAGAAACAAGATGATTCTACTTCAATTTTAGTTTCCTAATCCTGTTAAATATTCAAGCAGTCAGGGAACAAAAAGGGCAAAGAAAACATGTCTGAATTTTCCAAATGTGCAAGCATCAGACTGGGAACAGACCACAAAAACAGACTTTCCAAACAAAAGCGCAGCCAGAAAAGAACATACTGAGCATTAGTACCAACAAAAACCTGAAATGACAAGTTCTGTTTCAAATATTCCATTACCGAAACAGTTTGGTTTGCTAACTTGTGAAAAAAGAAACCAAGGAGTCAGCTACATTTCAAAGAGATGGGAAACTACTAATTTTGACAGTTCTGATAAAAGTTGACTTAAAGTTATTTAAATGAAGTAAACTTCATTTGCTGACATCAAGTTGAAAGCTCCAGTAAAAGCTGTGAAGTGGACCTGGAGCTCAGGTTATTTGGTCAGGTAATTACAATGAGGACAGCTTGCAGTGCCTTAATAAAAAGGTCTATGATGGGAATAATTTAACCCACACACACACAGCGCCACTGTGAGATTTGCTGTGATGCCCAATTTAAAATCATCTAAAGACTCAAAAGTTGGATTGTGTGTGTTCACATTTTGGTGAGAATAAAAATAATCTTCTTTGTTCCTTCTCTGAGCAAGCTGAGATCACTTTAGCCTCACCACATGTGAAAGCCTCAAAACCACTACAAAGGATGAACGACTGTCATCGAGCAGAAAACAATAAAAGGTGGGAGAGATGTTACACTTTTTTTTTAGTTTAAACATAAGACCAGAAACTATATTCGATGCTGACATCATAGGGGTGGGACAGACTCCTGCAGTAAGGACAGACAAAGCTGAGGAACATCATTTGGCTTATACACAGCCTGAAGACAACATGGAGAATGTGTAAAATGCCGCCTTCTGATGGCTTGTTTGACAGGACAGTCCAGCCTCCCATCTGCTCGCTGTCTCTGCACAAGTTTGTATGTGTGAGGGAGAGGGGAGAGACAAAGAGCGAGTGATCTAATGTTTCTATGTGTCTCAGAGACAGACAGACACCTCTTGTCAGGGACAGGCTAAAAGCCAGAGAGAAGAAGCTTTGTTTAGACAGAGAACATCTTCCATCAGCAGCTCAACAGCGCTAGAGTCGACTTTTAAACAGCACGTCAACGGGGAGTTCCTGAGGCTGGGATGAGATAGCTGTGGTCAAGGTCCAGTTATGGTACTAACAGGCTGTTAAGTCATAAAGTGACTATGTTTTTATTACATATCAGTTGGCAACAGAAGCATTTATCTTAACTTGTTAGCTGTATGCAGATTGGACCGTACAGGCTTTTAGGGCTGGATACTGGCCAGAACTTCACCATATGATAAGCATCACCATACACGTATCACGTTACGATTGTACTGTGATACATTGTGATACAACGCATATTACGGTATTCAAAGTAGTTCACTGAAAATGTAAAAACAGATGAAAGTTACTGTGTGCAATTTAGGTAGTCTTCTTTCATTACATCTCATTATATTAATAATTAACTGACAAACTGAGTTAAAGCAATTTAATTCAAAATTTCCTTTCTGACTTGTTTGAATTGTTTTGGAAAATTAACAGACAAATAGATGTAGCTGCCAAAACATCAAAATAAAAAATGAAATTTCAGTGCACTTTCACTGGACGCAGAAACTGAGAACGTGGAAGTAAAGTGCATTAGTGTTCTTTTGTGTCACTGAACTTTAAAGCTGGGTTTTAAAGGTCACGATATATGGCTCGATATGATACATACATCATGAAAATAAATATTTTGATATTTTGCTGTATCATTTTTTTAGCACAGTCATGCAGGCTTTAAACCTCTTATGTCAGCAGGTTGTTTGCTTTTGTTCCTCCTGAATAAAAACGAGAGGAGAGATTCCCCTCTAAGAATGAAATGCAGCAGAAGAAGTTTCCCGGCAACGGCAATGGATGCTGAGTGCATGTGGTTACATGTAGTTATTTGCTTCATGCATCAGTGATAATCTGTGTGTCCGCCTGCTGATTAAAGATGGTGGTCTCCCAAAGGGGCAGGTAGAGACGAGCATATCCTGTCAGGTTTAAAAGAAAGTGGTGATGCGAGCAGTTTACTGATCACCAATGCTGAGTTTATCTGACATCTAAACAGTAGAGGTAGCAAAGCGATGGTGGTCAGGTAAACTACACCCTAAACTCCTCCTTTCCAACCAGGTAAGAAGCTCATGTTCCACCTGACAGCTGTAGAATGGAGGATCGTCACTGCTGGGATGCATCTCTCTTAATGGCTCTAATGATCCCTGACTGCAGCTACTCTACATACACAGCTACTGCTCTGTTTCAGCACCGTAACAACTCAAAGAGGGACAGAGGGGTGTAAATCGATATGGGATACGAGCTCAGTGCTGCTGTTTCATTAAACATGGGATCTTCATAATAACATGGCCTGCAAATGCACATTTGGTTTGACCTCACAAGCCAAAGGGTGATGTGTCACCTCAAGAGACATTTAACCTCAGCAAGACTTTATTTGTCAGGTATGAATTTTTCAAAAAGCAGTAGCTCATGTGGTGTTCCTGGGATCCTTCCATTCACATCCTCTCTCCTCCTTTTAAGTAATAAAAAGTGCAGCACAATATTGTCTTATCTAAATATTGTTATAAACAATATTATTTTTTATTATTTTGCTATTTTCTCTTGCTTTAAACCCAGGCCGGAGATGCTAAAACAGCTGTTCAGTAATGAATACTGAGAAAAATATCACAAATGACGGCAAATATGGTGACATTGCACATTCACTAATATCAACCAAGAACAGATGTGGCTGCTCTGCCAATTTCATACAGAGGATCAAGAGAAAAATGCTGTGAAATGAGCACAAAAATAGAAAAACATATACCTGATTTGTCCTCTGACGAGTGGACGGTTCTTCGTACGGTTCATGTTGGAGTCAAAGGGCACCTCGAAGTACTGTGGGGACACAAAAACAGATGGGTTAATGCAGGAGACACACAGACAAATCCATCTTGTTGGTGCACACACAATATATCGCACATTTCTGCAGGAGGCAGTGAAGATTCATCTTTTTGAGGGTTGCACTTGTGTTCTTGCACATTTCTACATTGCAGCTTTTAAGGAACAGCTGTGCTTTAAAATATTCAACAATGTCGAGGTGCGAGTAAAGCAGACAAACTAAGGTTAATAGTGCAACCAGTCTGCGGATGCAACCAAACAAATGGTGTGAATGTGAAGAAACAGCCACTGTGATACATTATGTATTTCTGCCTGCACGGCCTCTGGTGTTGGTGGTGTTGACGTTCAAAGAAACTCAAATTAACTTGGTAAATTTAATGATCACAGACTTCCACCGTGGCTGCCTCTGTGGGGGTCTCTGTGCAACATCTGGAGAGAAACAATGTGAGGGGAGTCACTTCAGGCTTGGTCAGAGCAAATCTCTGCACCAAACGCTCACCCTGCACTCAAGAGTAAATGGACTGGAGGTGGAAGGTGGAGGCTGTGAGCTGTTGGGTGGGAGGTGGTGTGTGCGGCGGTGGGGGGTGTTCTGGGATACAACTATGTGAAAAACTACTTATACTCCTGTTTTATGATCTGCTCTGGAGGAGTATGCTTCAAAGTGCTCCCATGAGATTGGCAATGTGTGACTAAAATGCAAACACATGGGGTGCTTAAACGCAGGAACTGGCTAATCTGTGTGTGTGCATGTGTATGCGTGTGTGCGTTGTGTGTGTTTAAACTAGCAAACACACTTATGTGCTTGCCCACATAAGAGCCTTCGACTAATGAAGAAAACAGATAAAGCACTTAGACTACGGCATATCAAGGTCCATCTCTACTGATATATGGGTCACATAAAATATCTAATAAACGGATAACCCACTTCTCTCTTCTTAAACCTCAGTTCCTGGATTTACTGCACTCATGACATCGGAAAGCCACCATATTATTAAAAAGAAAAAATCCTGGTGGAGGGCATTGCATTTCATTTCATATGGATTTTTTAATTTAAAGAACATTACAGAGAGGACTACACCATTAAGTTCTGACATTAAAGATATCAGCCAATACTGAACCAGGACTTGAGGCTGAGATCCAAAATACCAAGCACCAACAAAAGATCTAACAAGTTTGATAAGAATTCGGCCTTCTTAGATGAGGTTTGGAGTTTTTGGGGCAGAACACCAAACCGCTAGGAGCAGCAGGTCAATAACACTAAAACGTGCCAACTCTGCTTTTCCATTCCAGCCTTTGCTTTCCCTTGTTTGCATGAGCTTATGAGTGAGGAGATATCAGGATATCTGGCTACCCTTTCGTCAAAGTGCAGTTATGCTACTATTTTAAGACAAAAAATAGCATTTGAAATAAAAGAAACAGAGCCTTTGATGTCTATAGAAGTCAGAGAAGTAGGTAAATATATCTCCCTATTTGAATCCAGTTACTGCTGAAATTGCAGAGGCACTAAAACCCCACAAGCATCCAGAGACATTCAAATGAACTCTGGAATAAGATCTCTTCAAACACTTAAAAAGAAAAATTTCTATTCCTTTTTTTTTTGGCCGTCAGTTCAGTTGTAGTTGAGCACTAGCTAGCTGGGTCCGACTGGACTGGGCCAGGCTAATGCACAGCTGTGTATGTGGCTGTGGGACCCCTAAAGTAAAGGCAGTGGTGTTAATTCTATTTCCTGGGTCAGGAAATGCGTCAGGAGGTCAGGGGCCGCATTAGAGAGAGAAATTCACTTTGTGGCCGAGGCCAGACCAGAGCAGCGCTGCACCAGGCTGCAGGCAGGCCCGCAGCCAGGCGCGCCGCACCAACGCTCACATAAAAAGGATCCACTTAGTTTCCAATAACATCATCCCACATATGAAAAAGACCCCAACACTGTGCAGAACAGAGCTCCGTGCGTTTCACTCCTGCAGGCATAGAAAGACACCTGTACAATAAACAAGAAGAGTAACAACTTTCCTGTAAAACAACAGGATTTTGAAAACACAAGATCGCCAGTGTTGCCCTTGTTTGAATGAACCTGTCGTGTGTGTGTGTGTGTGTGTGTGTGTGCGGATGATTCGATGTGATGTCAAAACCACTCAGTCCACCCCGCTGCGTGTGTCGTGTTGTCATTTCACAGCTCGCCCAGTTCTGCTCTCGTTCTGCACTCTCTGCCTTTCAAGTCGTAATGCCTCATCTGGTTCACATCAGCAGCCCTCTCAGCCCGTGTCATTATTTCCGCCCAACGCTGCCATGTGTTACAATGATGGCATCACAATAATTGGGCCATTTGTTTTTTGTGTGCATGTACTCGTTTTGCCACAGGTAGGTCTAAAGGTTTGGTGTAGAGTGCATTGGTTTTTACCTGCATTTAGTCAAGGTAACTTCATTGTACTTAATGGTCATAACATTCAGGGATTTTAGCTTTTAGCAACAAGCTCACTCTCCACACTGGCATTTGTTAGTTTAAGAATGCAGGATGTTTAACTTCACTCAGCAGGAATCACGACGCTGGCCTGTGCAGCCACTTAATTAAAGTGTCATTTTGACCCCAAATTTAGCTTCATTCCTCCCTCTTGGCATATTTTTAAAAATGCAGCAGAGGACTGAATAGAATACCACTGTAAGGGGGCGTGTTCTTGTGGCTACACAGTGTGTGACGCAGGAACCAAGGAGACACTGACCAGAGTTGACTAGTTGCCTCTCAGTGGAGCAGGAACATCCACATAGAGCTGCTAGTCAGATTCTTTGTGTCTGTGCTTGAAACACAGAGTCCACCTGAGCTTTAACTGTCACTAGAAGCACATTCATGGACCTATGCAAAAGTCTCAAACATGGACACTCAGTGTACAATTAAGTGCAAAGCTCAAGCCATGCTTAAGTGTCAAGCACCTGTTTGAGAATAAACAAAACTGAAAAATGTCCAACCCAACACTTTGATAGTGCATCTGCCACACCTCATGCTAGGGGAGTATACTGATATTGTATCATTTCATGATATAAGACAAAAAACTGTGACAGATTTTGGATATCGTTATATCGTGACAGGGCATAATTGTTGTCTTTTCCGGGTTGAAAAGGCTTGATTACAGTAAAGTGATGTGATTTTCTGAACTCCCCAGACTGTTCTTGTTGTTCTTTTATTTACCCTTAACCCACTTATCCACATTACTGATTATTATTTATCAAAAAATGTAACTGGATTAGTATTTTGTGAAATCACTGATAGCCATCCTTACAGTGTGGTCTCAGCGTCGAGGTTGACTGTCAAAAATATTGTGATAATTATTCATTTTACCACCTTAGCCACTCACACCCCTTAGAATGGACAAGTCGTCAGTCACAACCTACATAATCAATAATTAAAGATACTGACTGATACAAAACGTCACTATCGTGATAGGTTTTTCAGCTGTATCGTCCAGGCATGCCTCATGCTAACCATCAAATTGGATTTGCGTTACAAATCCTACAGCTCCTATCTGGCTGCAAATGACAATCAGAAGTGCAGTGAAGGTTAGAGAGAAACGATAAAGTAACAGCTCACTGTGTTAATTTGAGAAGCAAGATTGTGCCTAGACACAGGTACAAGAACACACACAGCTGAGCGGCTGCACTGTTTTGGCTCACAGAAGCATCAACTGGCCTTAACAGCCCGACTCTTTTGCTTTGCTGAGGAAAACACAGGTGCACAAGCTAAACCCTTCAAGAAGACCAAGTCAGCACTTGTCAGAAAGTCACCTGTTCGCACACTACATCCACGGGGGAAGGTGGTGCTCTGACGCATGTGAGGCCAAGTCTACTTACAAAAGCACAAGCTCTCAAAGTCCCCTTCAACACCAACTGTGAACTGTCTCTGATCAACCACTTGACAAACAAGCAGCTACAGATTCACATCGATTAAGCTTTCCTCAGAAGTCAATTCAATGGTGCTGGCAGACATTCGCAATGTTTTGAAGTGAAATGAAAGAAAACAAAAAAACTGAACAAAACAGACGAGGCATGCAACCTGACTAGTCACAACAGAAAAGATCTGATTTGGCAGATCAAGGTTATTTCGAGATGTTTCTCAGGTAGAAGCGGAACTGCTGCTCAGTCACAGAAATTCCGTTCACGTCTCTTGAGTCAAATGATTAGCCTTGGAGCTATGTGAGCAATGCTGCGATCTCACACAAGTTCCCTGAAGAACCTGTTAAACACTTCCAAAGCACTTATTAAAACGCTAAGAACATGTGCATGTCTGCGTAAAGAGCAGACGTTTTAAAATATAGAAGTCGTAATGACGGAAAGGAAAGAAATGAAAGCAGAAAGAACTAAAAAGGGAGGAAACATAAGAAAGAGGAGAGGCTCAACACAGACAAAGCAAAGTGTGCTTTGTAATTTAGGGGGTTGGTGTTTTAAATTTGCCTTGTTAAAACCATCCTGATCACCTGAGCTCAACATTTCCATTCATGTTAAGTATCAGTCTGGACTTCCTGCCGCTGAAAATAAAATTTTAAAAAAAACAACAACAACAAAAAAACTGAGTATGTACGACCAATCAGGAACTGCACAGTAGTTGACAACACAAGCTGCCAGTCATATAGGCCTCCGCTCTCAAAGCAACCAGCACTAACGTTAACGGGGAAACCACGGCAAAAAAAAGCACAAATAATCATTTAAAAACAAGAGTGTATACTAACAGAATTTCTCAGAGGAAAAGACGTTTTCACCGTCCTTCTGACAGAATTATTAACTTGCTCCATTTGTGATGAAGATATTTCCTTCATACAAATATGACCTTTGAAGTTGTTTCGCCGATTGTTGTGCTAATAAATAATCAGATGAAAGAGGCTTCAACGCTGGGATCAGAGCCATGCAGATCGCTCTTAACAACACTTCAGACATCAGTGTTTCCTCACCCTCATTTTACAGCGGGGTTCCCACGCTTATAAATTTTGTGGTTGATTGATTGATTGATTTTTGTGAGAGAGAAGAGAAATTAGATAAGGTTACTTGAAAACTAGGTGTGGAGAGCAGCAGGCTCCTCAGTCTAATGTCAATGTTTTGGGCGTCCTGACAGGGTGCAACTGTACATGCAAAAAAACAAAAAACAAAAAACAACTTTGCGCCTCCAAGTGCCCCGCTGTTATATTTCAATCCCAGGGGAAACACTGAACATACAACAAGGACGCTGCCAGCTGGTATTTGGCAGTCACTCAAGGTGAGAACTCCCTCTCAGCTCCTGAAATCATTTTCAGCAGCTGGAAGTTCACTACAAGTATGGATCAGATGAATGGATTTTAACCCACACGTTACATAAAATATATCTAAAACAATAGCAAAACCCATTGCCTGTTAACCTCTGCAATGAAAAACTCATGTAAACAACAGCCCTCTAAAAACACGAGTGAAGGCTTCCTCTTTGTTATTAAAGCAAAAAGATTAAACTGTGCAGGCATGAGGCCAGACAGCATAGCACAGAAACTGGATTTTGGCACCTGAGTGTCGAAGTGTTAAAAAAAAAAAAAAAAAAGTGTTGAGTAAATCTCCATCACTTCATTTCTGTCACTGAGGAAATAGCAATATTTAGTTCACAGTATCAGCAGTGGAGGTGAAAGATAAGAACAGGAGACGTGTCTGTGTCTGGAATGCTGCCTATGGACAGCTGGCAGATGTTTCTTGGGTTCCTCACCCTCTGTGAGTCTTTGAAGTGATGAAATGATAGGGGATTCCTGGTGTGATCAGACATGGAAAGCTCAGACTGTTTGCACTGTTTTTTAATGAATGATATGAGAAATTCAAAATCACAAAACTTACGATCCAGGCATAATTATCAGACATTCTGGCAGCACGTCGCCAACAGCTTTAGCCCTTCAAAAGCATGCAACCTGCCAAGCAGAAACTATCCATTCTCACTGATGTTCTAAATACTAGAGCTGCATTATTTTGCTGTTGAATACTCAAGTCTCCTTTCGTTCTTCAAGGCACCACTGTAAAAACTGCAGTTCCCTGTCTGGCCTAAGAGCGGATCACGTCTCCCGCTCGGCTGTGTGCTAAACCCACACCTCTTCTCCCTCTCTTCTGTGTGGAGCTGTTGGCAGCACTTCAGCTGGCACAGCTTCCCTCTTGATTAATGGCCTGAGTGTGGGACAGTGAAGTCCTAAACTGTCCTTATGTTAATCAGCCAATTAATGCTGAGCAGAGCCACATTACCTCTGCCCTAATCAGTCCCTTTGCCTGTGAAGATATGAGCAGGATCTGGGAAAGCTTACTGCAGGGCAGAGACACGCTACACTCACTGCCTGAGCCATGATGAGAGGGAAGGGGCGGTGGTGGAACAAATAGATGATGAAGCTTGAAATGAAGAAAAACAAAAAATGCTAAAAAGAGAGGATTACTCTTCCATGCTGCTTTTCTTCTAACGCATCTGATCAAAGAAGGCTTTGACAGCTCCATAAACAACATAAATATCAGATTTTTTGTGCATAACTAAGGATAAATGAGTGTCACGACGAAGCCACAGTGCCTCCTGGTGAGAAGGAGGACTCTGATTACAAGCCAAACTCATGGTGGATGGCAGAGGGGATGCAAGTAAATCTTCAAGATCAAGAGACCCTCTTTCACAAAGAGATATTTTATTACAGGGTGTTTAAAGTCATAGAAAGACAACTACCACTTAAAACCACTTACGCCAGTTTAGCCAAAATACGCTAACCTGACTGCGCCTGATGTTTTGTTCCAACAATCTGGGAAGGCTCCACTGGAAATCGTTTAGATAAAATACTGGGCAGGTGATTGGATAAACCATTGGTCCATCGCCGTCTATTGCAGACGGACTTCAACCAATCAGATCAACAAACCCTACCCTACCTAACCCTACCAGCGGAGCCTGTTGATAAATCAAACTTTTACGGGAGCCAGTCAGGACGGAGAAGAGCGAAAACATGTTTTCTACCAAAAAAAGCCTTTCGTGCCATTCCATACTTTAAAGTTGTTACAGAACTGATGCTACAGCAGCATCTATGCTAACCATGTCAGGGCATGTCGCACATGCTACTTAATAATGTGTCTGTGCGATGAATGAATTCACTTTGGTAGCACCTGTGCGACAGCCCGTATGTGAGAGGAAAAACTTTTTTTCCCCCAATGTGTCACACTATTTTACTTTGCAGCTGTAGTCTTTCCTGCAGTTCCCCAAATGTGTGAAGTCCATACATTCAACTCAAAATCCCACAATTCTTACTTCCTAAAAGGAAGCTGATCGGTCGGGTCACCAGGTTGATGGCCAGAATCAGACAGCCTGAAGCCTGGCAAGATGGATAAGCATGATATCATGATCTCGCAAGTCCAGCTGACTCTCGAAGTAAAAAAGAAAAAAAAAGAAATAAAAAAAGCATCACAACATTATAGAGTATAGAATCGTTGTCATTGGACCTTGACCTTCATCTTTCACTGAAATGGCTTGAGTTTTGATATTAATCTTCATTTATATGATGTGGTTTGGTATCATTTGTCACTCGACAGAAATCTGGGCCATGCTGGCTGACACATTCATTTTCACTCCTCTGTCAACATATCTACTGTGCAAACATGACAAACTCCTTTGTTGGAGCCCAGACCGGCCGTATCTGGAGTTCAAGTCTGATAAGTTAACGTTGATACTAATGAGGGTTTCACTCCGGTTCCTGATTACCATTAACTGTGCACACACTCGACTGCTTTCAATTCAGTCTCACATACTGTGGGAAAACATATCAGTAAAAGCTGAATACCTGCAACTATGCTCTGTGTGTGTGTGTGTGTGTGTGTGTGTGCGTGGTCATTTGTTTAAACGAGACATAAACAGTCCATTCCTTCAGTCAGTGGGCATTTGCAAATAACTGTAAGTGTGACTGACATGACATGCAGTTTTAAAGACTCTCTACAGTTAGAAAAGATACATGCATGACTGTGTGTGTGTGTGTTTAAGAGAATGTGAGTGTTTAGATTTTTTGTCCACAGCTGCGGCCGACCACAACAAGGACGGAACGTGAGTGTGTGTGTGTGTGTGTGTGTGTGTGTGTCAGCTTTGCAGCCCTGGTAGGGCCGGTCCTGAAGGTCCTGCAGAAATCCACCCGTTAG
>JAQFJB010000014.1:5331646-5342046 GCA_029874875.1 Naso minor
GAAATCCACCCGTTAGAAATTAGATGTGATTATGTGCAGACGCATATGAAGGCCCTCACTGTTCTCTCGAACATGACAGCAGCCTTCAGCGCCTCTGGCAGATTTGTATTTGCGGCACTGACCCGTGGCAAAATCCATCCCTTCATCTCGACAGGCTCATTCAACGAGCCTTTCAAATCAAAATGATGACGACCTCAGAAGAAGACAACGACACATACTGAGGTCAGGTTCTCCGTGTGCAGCCGGTGCAGAGCTCCAACACAGTGTGTTTAAACATAATTTAAATTCTCTGTCAGTCCTCCATATTTTACAGCCAGCTGTAGTTGCCAAATCTATTTATATCCAGGAGCTATAACCAAATTGCATATCTTGTAAAAATGTCACTGTATAGTGGCAGTAACAGCAATAACCTCATGAACTTTCTTAGATTCAGTGGGATACTTGAAAAACTTCAGTATGATGATAGATAAAACCAAAAAAATCCCATCCTAAATTTCCTACCAAGAAAGCTTAAGCACTACACATTTACCCTTTGTCCCAATTACAAGGAAACACTTTAGTTTTTAACACATTTTTACCAGCTGATGACTTTTATAATAACTGCTTTTAAAAGGTGCTGCAGCCCCCTTAAAACACTACTTTACCCAATTATTATTATTATCATTTCATTTCCCCACTCATCCAGTGCATTACCTTCTGAAGGTGTTAAATTTAAAGTGTGGACGAAGGTCAACCACCAGTTTATGAAACAACTCAACTATGTAGCTGGAAAAAAAAAAATCTTTCAATAAGCTACACTGTTATTAACACCATGCCTGTCACCACACGCACTATGAACGCTTTCATGTTTGAATTTATTTAATGACAGTCACTCGAAAGGAGACAGCAGATCTTCCGGACAAAGAAAAAAAAAAGACACCAAAACAAATCTTGCCATATTCTGAGAAGCAAAACAAAAACGATTATTCTTTTTCTGTTTGTTGTTTTTTATTTTTTATCTCTTACTTGTGGTTAGCACTCTGGCATGCTGGGACATGGGTCACATGGGACTGGCAATGCATGCTATTCCTCCAAAGTGAGCTCATTTCTGAAAATATCCTACAAATGCAACAAACTTTACATTGTTCAATCAGCATCTTTGTTCTCCCTCCTTTCTGCTTGCGTGCATGTTCTGCCAACTAGCCTTCTGATAACACGCATGAAGCACAGGTTGTTGCCGTGCACCACAGGTTGGTTCAGGGACAGACAAAGACTATAGTATCTCTTCTGTAATGTACTATGTGTGCAAAGATATTTTTTTTGGTAGATCTAACCCAGATCTTTCTTATTAGTTTCTGCAAACAGAATCATATTCAGCATACCTTTAAGCAACAATATTCAAATCTGACCATGACCAGCAGCTTCAGAAGTGAAATGACACAAAACATCTCACAAGACAACAATTTTATTAAAACCGAGTCATATTCTATGGAGGAAATGTCCTCTGGTTTCCCTCTGATGTCCTATGACTGCTGTGCCTCAACTCTGTGATTCACGGAGGTTCCTGAAAGCGACATGTAGGCCGCCTGCAGACTGAAGCTGCAGCTGCAGAACTGGGTCGCTGTTGGGGACAGCCTGGCTAAATAAAAGGCTGCAGACAGACAGAGCAGTCATAGACATCAGAGGGAAATCAGAGGACATTTTCTCCATAAAATGCAACTCAGGTTTAATAAAACTGCTGTTTTTGCAATGTGTTAACATGCATTGTTAAAGTTTCGTTTTTTGAAGCCTTGAGTTGCAGCCAAAGTTACATATTGTGGCTTCAGCAAACACTTCATTCTTGACTAAAACAAAACAAAACAAAAACAAGAGCACATGATTAATATCAACATCATACAACCATTGATCCCCTGATTATCAAGAAGAGAGACTTTTTTTTTCTTTTCAGTTTTTGAGTGACAGGGAACAGAATGAGGAAAAGATTATTCTGTGTTTATATGGGGATGGAATATTTGCTTATACAAACAACTCAAAAGAACAGACAGTAAACAGTAGCAAAAAGCAGCAGGAGTAAATAAATTATCAACGAGTTTCAATCTTGTTTGCTTTGGCAAATGGGATGAGACTGTGTGAAGAGGCGAACAGAGTTCCTGTCAGAGCCTTTCCTCCTCCGCTGCCAGAGCTCGACCCCAGAGACCCATCCTTCTTTCTGCTATATTCTCCGTATCCCCTCAAGGGGAAGGGCAACCAGTTAGCTTCTCGATGGGTTCTTCTACTGAAAATTGCTCATGTCAGGATGGTACGTGACAAACCTTCCAGTGTGTCTGAGTGGGAAAGTACTGGCATAGTTTCTGATACTATTTAGCCTAGGTTATGGACAGGAGCAGATAAATTCAAAAAACACTTTGCTTAAGTGGAGCACAAGAGCTAAGACATCCAAATAAATATCTGAAAAGGTCACTTTAAAGGTTTATTTAGTTTATAAAAAGAATTTACTAGTCAATGATATGGTACTGTTTGTTTTATCTGCCTCTTTAAAGCTGAAGTAAAAAAACACTTTTTTACCTTCTACTCCTTTATATACTGCAAAGGGTTTAAAGTCTCAAACAAAGACAGCGATTTCAAAGAGTAGAGTGCCATTAAAAATTGTAGGCTGGTGAAATCGGAGCCACCCTTCCTCGAACCATCCATTCTCTCTCTGAAGCAATTACTACAAGAGGAGCATACAGATAAAAGGTCTACAAGCAGAGAAAGAGCAAAAGCACAGGACACCCCCCCAACCAGCAGCACTACCAGTGCACAGACAGCGGAAAAGTTTAATCCCCAAGATCCGAGGAACCGAGACAAAGACTTTCAGAGTAATACACACACATTTGGGTATCACCACTTCTGGGCACACACTCCGACGTCTGTCATTCCCAAACTGATTACAGTTGTGTGGGTGTAAAATGAATGGGAACACAGCAGTGGTTACTTCCCTCTACTTGAATGAGTGACATGTTGTGAATGGTGCTCACAGTAAAACACACGTGTTGCACTTCAAAGGCCTTTTTTGTGTGTTCATAGCTGTTGTGTTGGAGGCATGTGGGCAGGCACATAATGCCACAGAGGATGAGTCTTTCCTGAGCTGGACCGGAATGACTATACATGGTAGCACGCCAAAAAAGGTTCAAAAGGAAAGAAAAAATAAATGCAACCTACCTTTAGACACAAACTTGGGCCTTAATGACAGAAGCCAAAGCAGAGTTTAGTTATACAGCCACACTTAGAGCAGATTCACAGTTTTGTCTGTCGTCTAAAAAATGCAGCAATGTTTCTACAAGCTGGCTTACAGGCGAGCCTTGGTAATCAAAGAAAACAGTTATTAAGACCTAAAAGCATAGAGGGGTAAAGTAATGTTATGCTGTAGACATAAACAAAGAAAAAAGTGTGGTTTTAAAATCCCTACGTGATCCCCAGGTGGGGTTAGCTACAGAGCAACAAGCACAGCCTCATACACAAAGTAGATAGGTACAGTTTAGTCTGTCTTGTGACCTGTAATCAACAGTTACTGCATGACAGAGTGATAGACTGCCATGTCATCATATAGCAGAGATCCTTTTATCTATCTGCTGTGTTTCCTGTCAAACAAAGACAGGGGTCCACACCCAGGTCAGCAGGATGACTTCCTCAGGTGAGAGAGGAATGGATGGCAGAGGGGAACAGGTGAACCAACATGCAGACAGAACACAAGTAACACTGTCCTGTGGCAGAGACACAAAGGCAGACTTACTAAGCCTTTTGTGCCTTTTAGTGATGCCATGCCATATAAAGGACGATAGATGTCGTAGGAAAATTTGAAGGGGATGTTCAAGAGGTAGATTGGAAGGCAGGAGTCTGTGCATCTGCTCAAGTTACCTTAAAGTGAGCTAGACTGATACAAAGCTCCCAAGAATCATTTGGTTACTGCTGGCAACCCAGATTTGTCTGTCATTACGTTTACATTAGCTATAACTTAATTGGACTTCTGTCCTTGTCCCAGTATACAAGCACAGAGGGAGAATTGATTTATTGTTTTTTGATTTACTTCACTACGGTAGGTGGTGATATGCCTCATTCCGCTGGTTGCGATTGGACCTTCTTCCGGTTAGCCAAACAAGCTAAAAACAAGTTAGCAAGCGGCTGGCGGAATCCATGTCAGACGTCGAAAACATGGACAACTTCACAGCGCTGTACACTTCGTATCTACGCTTTACTTTTGGTACAAATTCGATGCACGCTTCCCCTCGTCCTTATGGGATTCTTGTATATTTCCAGGTTTTCCTCTACAAATTTATGCTGTTCGACTTCCGGGTAAAATACGCCGCAGGGACTATTGATCCTGCACAGATTGCTTAGGCCAGTTCAGATCCGGTTGAGGCATTTACATGCAGAATTGCATTATCTAGGTGCTGGCTCGACTTTGAGAAATCTGATTTAGTACGATTTCAGCCTGACTAACGCTATAAATCGATTTTCTCTAACGACATGTAAGCGTACTGGTGGGCGCATGTCCACAACCATGAGTGTGCCATGTTTAGCAGAATGTCATTTTACTGATAAATTTAATGATTTTTGTAATGCAATGGTCAGAGAACAGTACTCAGTATTGGTCAGTACAAAAATTTTGGGTATCGCAATCACTATCAGGAAGGAACAAATGGTCTCACAACTTCTCTAATCACCTGTTTGTTTGTTTTGTTTTGTTTTTTCCCAACTGTTCATGTTTTGCTGTGTGATTACATAATGAAGGACTGAGGACTTTCAAAGCAGTTAATATTAAAGAAATTCAGTCTGAATAATTGTCTTTGAAGAATAGACAGGAGCTCTTTTTAGATTTCTATTGTATTAAGAGCTGAAACTGAAAGCACAGAAACAATTACTCAAACTAGTCGTGAGAAATGACAGCGAGCCTAAATCGATGCTGTCTGGTGTTAATGTGATGTCTTTATATAGCTCATCTCACAGAGCACTTTGAAATAGTGTAGAAAAGGGATTTTGCTAACATCAAGTGCTATAAAATGCACACTTATTCATAATATCTCTTTTTTTAAAGGCTAGAGGGGTTTTAAAAACCAATAGTGATGGAGAAATTAAATGTTCAGATCAGTCAAACAAAACTGTAATGTCCCCTTTATGTCTCAATTTGTCCATCAGCTGACCAAATAAATGCTAATCTGGGTTTAATTAATCCTGCCCCTATTAATATTTAAAACAGTGCATGTCTCTTTCAGTAAATAGCAGGATGGGAGTCCAAATGAATTTAACCCACCAAGTGCCATTTAAAAATCACATCACCTCATCTGTTTTGTTAAAGAACAATAAAGTCATCTGCAGTACAGACTGCCAAGCCTATGAGACAGATAACCTTGTGATTTGAGGCTAAATGAATCACTAAATAAACAAACTTGACAAATGACATGTAGTTTCTGAGAATGTCAGGCAAACCCAAAGCTTAGGGAAAGCCTCTGTGCAAACTGGTAACCATTTTGTTTTCCAGCAATGATGCCCTTGCCCCAAAAGCTTCTTGCTTTGAATCAAATTAGCATTCAGGGTTGGCCCACGGGCACGCCATAAACAGGGCTGCTTTTGTTAATTATTCACGGATCTCAGCATTACAAAGAGTGTTCCTACTTCCCTTTGGCTAAATTACCTTCACATAGAGAGGGTAAACTTAAGTTTCGTGGAAAAAAAAGTGAAACAAACAAAAAACAATGAAAAAATCCAGAAAAGGTGATGCCTTAAGAAAGGCCACACTGTTGTACCAGTTCATTGTTTAGCCACTATGATAACCAGAACAACCATGCACGACTTTGTCAGGCTTTCAGTTCTTATGCAATGTGTTTAATTTTTATGTTTTTACTTATCTGTTCTTTATGGCTGCAAAAGAACAGGCCAAAAGCTTGTGATGTATCTAAATTCACTCATGTCAGCTTACTAAGAGACTGTCAACATCAAAAATCATCTTTCTGGCAACTAAACAGAAGAAGACAGGCCAAAACATACACAGCTAAATAACTTTTAAGCTTCAGTTCAACACAAAACAGCTGGTCATTCTATGTCGAACGGTATCCACCTCTCTGTCACAGACTTAATAACAACACTTTATTGTAAATTAAAACGGTATGTAACTTATTTACTTCTTTTTGTGTCATAAGGGGGGAATTAAAAGCTGCTCAACAAAAAAACACTTGGGCCATGACTTGGCAACATTCAGTACATTCATTATAGAGGCACGCAAACCTCTGAGCCCAATCTGCTAACATTCAGCAGTGCAAAGGCTTGATGACAGGCAGAGGGGTCCACTTCTTCAAGAGTGCATCTTCAGCAACCCTTTATCATCATCTGCTAGTGGCAGAGAAACACTTTGTCCTCTAGACATACAGGGGCCTCAACACTAACTGCCTCCATTCAACGATACCTTTGACAAAACACGCTGAAGGTGCTGACATGCCACTATCTGTTTCGGTGGGAAAGCAGGTCCAGCACCACCATATGAAAAATAAATTGAGACACCGACGGTACTGGTCCTGTTATGCGGACGCTCAGCAGATAAGGCAGTTATTTTAAGAAACATTCTGATTTGGTCCTAAGCTGCTGACAATGACCACCAAACTACCACAAGCAGTTATAAGTTCGTATACAGACACACATCAGAGGGATTTTCCTAAATGGTGTAATAACATTTAACATTCCTACACCTCACAGGCTGTGCGTGGTATAGAAAGGTTCATTGGCATCAGACAATGCTGAGGTGGGTGTTTCCCCATCTGCTGACTCAAGTTTCAATGGTGTCTGCATTTTGCCTTATTGGTCATTGAAGCCCATAATCACAGTGTTTTGTCAAAAACTAAAGGCTAATCAAGGAGGTGGAGAGGAGGCGCTCCACCTGCCCATCAGTCAGTCATGTTCACCCCCCGGGTGACGGCAGCTCTATTGTGCTGAGGTGTGTTTGCCCAAACAAGCTATGGCACTGACAGCTCAGAGACACTTTGCGTGTGAGTAGCGCTGCGTCTCTGAGGTGTAATGTTAACAACAAATGACGACATGTTGTGAAGAACTCCTAAGAGAAGTCCTGTTTTTCTCTTTGAAGAACTACAGGCTTGACTATGCTAAAATAAAAACTTCTGATGTAACTACTGTGAAAAAAGTTATGTGCAAAAGTCACGTACATGTATGTCATGCATGCTTGTACTTGTAAATTACTTTCTGGAACAGACTAAAAATTAAGACTGGACCGAGATTTCTTTTGTAAAGTGCTTATTTTTGTCCTTGATGGTAAAGTCAGCTTTATGTTTAAGGAAGGGGAAGCATTCAACTGAGGCTGAGGATCATAATCACTTTCCGTCAGTAAACAAAATATTAACAACCAGAACTTTGTTTTATACACCATGTGTTACATCTGATTGCCAGGTCAGCAGATGACATCTAATGGAGATTTCAGAATGATATAGCTAGCTACCATTTTAAAAAAATGTATGTAAAATATTTTGAAAATATTATGGAAATATTTAAGGCGATTATGATATAATTATTTAAGTCTTACTATACTGACCCTTGGCTCACTTCATACAAATGCACCATTGGATATGAGAAAAGTGGTTAAAAACAGATACTGCAAAAGGCGTTGCTGTAGCCACTTAATTTAATAAGGCCTGTTTTACTGACTGCATGAGATGAGGAGTATTTTAAGGATTCACATCAGCAAGAAAGCTGCACTGCACAAAATCAACACTCTACAAGTACTTCATTAGACTGCTGCTGCCTGCCAACACTCCTTTATAAATAAAATCGCCTCCAGCTCCATCTTCTTTACTACAGTTTCCCTGCACCTTTAAATGTTTCCAACCGTCCACTTCAAAATGTCAGAAACATTATCAACACTGACAACAGTTACATCTTAGACAGGTTTTGGAGACCTTTCACTGGATTTATTATTTAATCAGAAACAAGACTTCAATCAGAGCTACTTTGATGCTGTAGGTGCTTGTGACAGACATTTCCTCAATACTAAGTATTAGATTACAGAAGTTCATGACTAAAGGTGCTGTTCAACTGCAACACTGAGGCTAAATTCTTAAAAAAAGATGGCTAATTTACACAAACAGCACAAAAATAAAAATAAATAAATAAAAACCAATTACAGACAAATTGCAAATCAGAATATTATTAAAATCCTTGTATCCATGCCTAAGTAAAACTTTGCCTGGCAACAGATTTTGCTCTCGCTTCCCCTCGGGCATTATCTAGAGGGTATATAATAGATGGATTTACCCTTCATGACTTTATCAGAGGAAAGCATCTGTCTCCCATCTGAGGCTGCGAGAGCTCCATTTGTACAGTTTGAGATGGATTGGCACCCCGTGGTTGACAAAGACAAAAGCCTTTAAAGAAATTAACTATTAAACAGGGTCTGGTTAAATATTCATTTTAATCCAGCATCGAAAGAGAGATGCCCAATCGAGTCCTTTTGGTGCAATCTTGCTTGGCAATTAAAAAGGATTTTCATCCGTTCTCCCAGGCTGAACTAACAGCTTGGTGAAGGACCAATGTCAAAGATCAGCTTGCTCTTTTGTTTTAACTAAGCTGTTGGAAAACAAGATCTTAAGAGCAGCATCTGCACCAAGGAAGGGATCTTTTTTTTTTGTTAGATTGTCTGTTTGGCTAAGCCTCCAATGTGTTTGGCCTTTAACTCTAAAAAGGCACTCCCACATAAATGCCCACAACATAATCCTTTGACAGACAAAACATTTCTCAACAGTCAATTACTGGACATGGCCAGCAGAACTAATATGACAAGCACTGATACTCTGACAACTCCATCTGTCTCATGATACCTTTAAAGCTTTCCATGCAAGAGAAAAAAGCATAGCACCGCCTCAATAAAGGGGTTATTTTCAAAAAAAATATCTACTGCAAATCATCAAATAGACTGTGGTATGAGAATAGCTGTGTCATCATGCTGAAGGCATTCTGAAGCAGCACCCGTTTGAAACCGTATCTTCTGTCGATACTTCTCAGCAGGGAACAGACACGAGTCCAGCGGTGGAAGGTTTTTATTGTCTTTGAAGAGCGCAGTGGTTGGTGGGGTTTGAGCTGCTATGAGGTCTTGTTACCACTAATGATGCTCTCAAGAGGCACCACAAGCTACTACGAGAGGAGCCCTATCATGGGAAATTGTTGTGGCGGCCTTGACTGCCGCAAATCCTGTGTGGACTGTGAGCTACACCTTCAGGCTGTCAAAAAATATCTCTATAACAATATTGTACCATATCAGAAGTAAATAAAAGTCAATCAAATGAACTGTAGCATAAAGACCAACTAAAGGTAAGGGCTTATTTTTGTGTTTAACACTGATTTACTGAAATTTCATAATTAACTGGTCATGTATTTATTTTCAATTTTGGTCGGAAACACGTACAAATAACATAACAACAATAACCTCAAACAGCTTTTGTCTGCACAGTCTTCATGATATTTTCAATTTGCATCTCACTACATTGCCTGTGATGATTCTCCATTTGCATGCAAAATGCATATTAAAAAATAAAGGCGAGACAAGGAAATCATTTTTAAGAAAAACCAGATAGGTGGCTCAATAATCAACTGTATCTATTATTGAGTTTCTATTAAATATAGTTCATTTAAGTTTGTGTTGACACACTATTATTATTGGACTGTGAACATAAAGGACGATTACTAAAGGACGATTATTCAATTGTTTCAAAGATGTGGATGAAAACCGCCTTGAAAAAGAGTGACAGTCAGAGTTTAGACATAACAGTCACAATACCAAATTTAACCAAGTGTGATTAAGGACAAGCTTGTTTAAATCCCTTTACAATTCAAGTTTTACACTAGATATGCCCTAGGGGAAGATTTGATATGTAAAACAACATGAGGGAATCTCCAGACTCCATTCAGATCACAGCTCAGGTGTCAGTTCACCACTCTGACCTCCAGATGTGTGGATAAATAAACTGTAGATACCACAAGAGTAAAGACTCCAACTGTAACAACAAGCTTGCATTGAAATAGCATGGGCTTAAAAATAGTTTACTGTGGCATCAATAGATTCTGGGAGGTTTGACAATTCCTTTGAAGTTCAAAACACAACATTTCATTAGATTATGGCTTCAAAAGACACTGAACTGTGTATTAAAATTATAATAACACCCACGTGTGGTCAGTTTTTGACTTTATATTAATCAGCTGATTTGAAGCTTCAACACATAGCTGTAAACTTCCTCTAAATCACTACAAAAAAATTCATCATAAAGCTGTTTTAATGTCTTTGCTGTACTACAAAGACTGATGACTCTGTTGTTAAAGGGATAATCCGGCGTAAAATGATCCCAGGGTCTTTTTCTGAACGGGTGCTCATCAAAGAAGACATCCAGAGA
>JAQFJB010000014.1:5349040-5359536 GCA_029874875.1 Naso minor
GTCGTGCCTCCCTCGCCTCGTCTGTCTCCACCTGGATGTGGGGCGTTTCATCTGAAGGAAAAGATGAACTTGACACAGAGTTGTTCTGTACTGTTGCATCCTCCGTAGTGGGCTTCAAGGAGGTCATTTCATGCTGTGCCTCAGTGGTGACCTCCTCTGGATGTGAAACCGTATCTGTGCCCACAGGATCAATAGTTGGAACTCTCTGAACTTGTCTTTCAACGCTGTCATCTCTCTCATCCACAATGGTCAGCACAGGAGCCTGTTTCGGGATGGCACGCTGGTGAAGCCCCGTGTTTTTCTTTGTAACATACTGAAAGACAGCAAGCGCACAATGTCACTTTGGGATAACTTGCTGTAAAAGCAAAAAAAAAAGAAAGAAAGGATAAATAAATTTCTGTTTAGCTGCAAAGCAGGGGAAAAGAAGTACACTAAGAACATGCAACACACTTTTTTTTAAGTGCAAAAACAATGAGATATTGATCAGAGTGAATGATACCTGGCGTTTAAGGAAGCTGAGATGCTGGTATGTCAGCCATTTTGATGGATCTGTTCTGTGCAGCTGGATGAGGCTGCGAGCAGTCGGGTTACATCGGGGAACATTTTGAACAAGTTTCTGTTTCACACTTACACCAACCAAACCTAGAAGACATTTTACAAACAGTGTTAATTCATTAAAATAAACACTGTTTGGTTTGACTCTGTTAATTCTGGTTAAAGAGGCACAAGAAACACAGACATGCAAGGAGAGCACGAACAGACAAAATAAAATAACCTTTAATAGCACCTAGTACAATGTGTGATGCACAGAAATCACACACTGAAGCATACGCAAAAATCCAAATGCAAGGTGTGTAAACAACAAAGGCTGCTGTGCCTTAAACCCAGTTTGAGTCTGTCGTGCAATGTCAGTAATGCTGAAACATCTACCAGTTTCTCACGAAACTGATGTCATGTAATAACATGGGGTAGCCATGAAAATTAAACTTAGACACAGAGTATATGTAACGTTAGTCACTCACCAAGTTACATGATTGAACCATATGCTACGCTGATTTAATGGGACTACTGAGGAAGACGACCACAGGCGTGAACTGCAGCAAATCCTGCTGTCATGGCTGCTATGATATCCGACATTTCTTGAAGGCGCTTTGAAACGTTATTTATTAAACTTTGTGGTTATTTGGCGGTTAAGTTAGTTAAACTCAATGATATTCATAGTATGAGGGAAGACTAAGATACTACCAATACCAAGTAAAATGCAGTCGACACTACGACAATTTTGTACGAGTGTGTTGTTGTTTGTGTCCTCACGATGACGAACTCTCACTTAACGTCAACATGACATGTAAATCACACTTCAACAATGCTTTGAATGCCAGTTCTTAGCATCGTTAACGTTAAAAAGACAGACAAAGTTAGTGTTATTACATAACTGTCTAAAAGCTGTCGTTACAAAACTATCCACCGATATGCTAATTTTACTCTCTAAGAATACGACTTGACTTCTACGTAAGGTCACTGCTAGCTTCGTGCCAATCATCCAAGGTGCTATGAGGATAACAGTTAGCTGTATGCTAACAACTAAGCTAGCCAGTTAGCTTCCACCTTAGCTTCAAACGCTGCTTTCAGCGGACAAAAGTTAAAAATGTAATTGTTTTGTGATAGCACGTTAACGTGAATATAAAATCTCCTTAAACGTTACCTGACAGCCTGCTACATGGCGTTTTATACATGTTCTCGGATCATAAAGCCGGCTCCGGTTTCGACCCTTCACATGCAGCGAGCCGCCATTTTGACCTCGTTAGGTAAAGAGAAGCACTTCCGGGTCACGAAACCTCTCGCGGTCTCTGTGTGCTGCAGACGCACGTATGCTGTAGATATTTTAAAAATCAGCAAAAACAGGAGAAGGGACAATGCAAAAAATGTTATATGTGTTCATCATATCATCATAATTTGCTAAATCAAACGTTATTTACCATAAAGTTGGTAAAAAAAAGATACTTATCTATCTATCTATCTATCTATCTATCTATCTACATATATATATATATAGATAGACAGATACTTAAATAAAATGCAACCATTGTTATGGGCTATTATCAGGCTAATATTATAAAAAGCACGTAGGCCTAAGTTTTAGCCTACCTACAACTCAAAATAGGCCACCTGTCATGAAAAAAGACCACTGCATCTAATTTCCAATTGATTGATTTGTTTCCTTGTTAATTAATTTTTTCATCCTTCAGTTTGTCTTGCTTGTGTGGTGTTTTTGAGGGTTTCCCCCATCTGTTAAATATCATCTTATCATCTTATTCGATACGAGATTAAACATTAAACCAACAATCACACTTGTTCAGTGGGCCTATTTGACATTTACGGTGTGAAATAGGTCCGGCACATCTGTTCTTTTCGCTAAAAGTTAACATTTAATTTAATCAAAGTGCGTTAATTTCATATGATTCAGGCAAGTTGACCCATTGAAATGTGACATAAACTCTGCATCTCCCAATTCCAAACACATGTCTATGATAGATAACAGTTTGTTACCGTAATGATGCGATATTTCATGAGGGAGCTTGTGTTTCTTTCTTTCTTTCTTTCTTTTCCCCCGGCAAAGCCCCTTTTAATTTTTAATTTTTTTTTTTTTTAACACCTGGAGAACTGTGATCAGTTTGAAGGAATTAAAAATTTCTTTAAAAATACAAGCACCAGTCACTGTTTTGTTTTGTTTTTTCTTCAAAAGTCAGGTTGCCAGAAGATCTCTGTCACTGCCCAGTAAATCTGAGTTGAAGATGGGATTCATTTAATTCGAAATCGCCGTCTAATTCACTGTCTGGCCTTTTGCCTCCTGCCCTTGTACGTCCTCTGACTGGCCCAGCTATTTGCCTGTTATTTATGTGTATGTTCATCTCGTTGGCCCGGCTGCCACAGCCAACAAGATGGAAACCATCTGATTAATACCCATTCCACTGCTTTCACTTTGCAGCCTTGCTTTATTGAAATACAGATAATAAACAGTATGATTCTTCTGTTTCAGTGCAGCATTTCATTTCCTCCAACAAAAAAATTTACTGAGGCAGGAGAAAGATTATTATACTGCGACTGAGGAGATCATATTCAATAAAAAGAAACTAAAAATAGTCTTTGTTGTTTAGTTAGCAGTTAAATTCAGGCAATCTGGAGTGTTGTTTTTTTCATTATTTAATATATACACTGAATTAAATGACAAGTATCATTTGTTTCATATGGACATGATGCAAACATCCTTTTACAACCACAGGTGTTGCCTCTGAACACAAATCCCACTGCTGAACATCCAATTCTCCTGGTTCATCTCATCCATTCACCTCTGCTGTCGACTCCTCCTTCCCTGCTAAGATTACATGGTGTAATCTCCATAAACCGTCAAGATGCTGGAGCTGATGAATGCCAACAATACACACAAGGCCATCCCGGATCCTGCACAAGAGCACCTTTATTACAGGAGATAACCATTATGTGCTCTTCCATAGATTTCATTCCACACTGACCTGGTCAATCTCTCCAAGTTTCGTTTCAGCACAAGCGCTAAAAAGAATGTTTACACATTATTATTTATTTCTAAGGTGCTTTTACACAAGTTCAATGTTGCATGTTTGCTGCATTTTGCTTCTTTAGTGCTGTGGGAATACAGTTTGCGAGAGGATGATAAAGCCTGCCAAGTTTATGGCTGTGCAGGGCACTGCGTCAAACCATAATCTTTTGTACAGCAATCTGCAGGCTACCACTGATGATTGACATCCTTAACAGAATGTCAGGGCCTCACGTTAACAAACAGCCTCATTCATGAGTACGCAGCCACCCCTCCTCCTCTGGACTGGAATGGAATAATATTTGTTTATTGCATCAAGGACCAGTTTATCCGCTGCCAATGAGTGTGAGTTGAAGCAGCTCAGGGGAATCATGTCCAGGGAACCGGCCCTCCTTATCCTTCTGTCTGACTATTAGTCTGGCAGCTCCGGATAATACATTTCCACTATGTTATTAAGTGTTTTATTTGTGTGCTAATAACAAAAATATATCTAATTTAAAGGACCATACCAGTGTTACTACACGTCATTGTTCTTTGTCAACTTTGGCCACACAGGTTACATAAACCGCACCCATTTCTCCAAAACAGCTTTATCTATGAGATTTGGTGTTATGACAACATAAGTTAAAAAGAATGTCTGTGTCAAAATCCCTCTTCACGCTAATGTATTTAAGCTAGGAAGGCAGCACTTGTAAGGAACTATCTTTCCAGGCGTAATAACTTTCATTTCCACAGCTCCCGGCTGCCCTCTCTCTGCTCAGCAACTTTTGACTAAATAAACGCAGATGTTCTCTTCAGAAGGGTGAATTACCTGTACCTCGTAGGGCTATGGCAAGATCTTCAAGGTCCGATAGGCATCATGATACATACGCCAAGATACGATTATATCCTGATACACTGCAATACAATGCATGTTGTGATATTCGAAATTGTTCACTGAAATGCAAGTTACTGCATACGATCTGCGTAGTCTTCATACATCATATGTCATTATGTTGATAATTTAACTGACAAATTGAATTTAATTCAAAATTTCCTTTCCAATTTGTTTGAATGGTACTGGAAAATTACCAAACACACTTATGTAGCTGACATAACATTGAAATGAGAAATGAAATTTAAGTGCACTGGACACACTGTAACAGAGGACACATGGATAATGGTTAGAAGTCAAAAGTAGATTGATATGGTCCTTTTATCTTTTCCTTTTTTTTAAGGTTTTCTTTTTATCTAGAAATTAGTGACATGTTCTGCTACAGTCCAGAACCTCTTCTTGATCAGATAATTGCACAATGCACTCCAGTGAGTACAGACAAAGCCAAACATGCTTTTAATGCCGTCTGTCCATAAGGTGGACCAAAAGACAGGACCAGAGGAACAGATGGACAAAAAAGGAGTGGAATGGCTCAGTAACAACAGGAGGAGTTTGTGAGGTCCACTCAACCCAAAGGGGGTCTTTCAAAGGGTCTTTACAGTTATTCTAGCTCTGGTGGTGGTCTCAGTATGAGGGCCTTTTATAACGCTGCTTTCACTGCATGTTGAAAAAATGAAATGGCTGTAAACATCCTCTCTAGAGAGAAACAAAGACACAAAAGGAATTAAGGCTTGTATTGTGTGAGGGCGATGACATATAGTTTATCAGAGTAAACGCAGACTGATGTCAGCAAGGGAATGCTAACCCCAAATGTAGGGTGGGGTTGAAATTTTTGTATTCTGAGGAAGAAAATAGCTGATTTTTGATATGTTTAGGCAAGGAATAGCTTTTTAAAATGTGTTTTAAATAATAATAATAATAAAATGTAACTTTTACTGAATATAATGTGAAGCTTTCTTACTGTGGGAGCAAAGACAGCAGTAAAAAACAGATTTTTCCTCACAAAAATAACTAACTTGCTTAAAATTAACAGTTATCTTAGCCTAATGTTATCAAAATAGCCTATTTTACTTTCAGTGAGTGCACAGACACATAGTTCTAAACTGGAAAGCAGATGTCAGTAAGACTGATGGGCTGGCGCAGTGCTAGGATCTCTGGTTGTCTGCTTTACTGTGAAGTGGATGTGGCGAGAGGAAAATGGGTCTCTTTAGCAATTTCATGGGAGCAGGAATTTACGTAGTATTTAAAATGCAGCTCTTTGACACTAAGTGGTGAAAAGTTGACATGGTGAATCAATTGCAAGTAGTTCAGGCCCCAGGTTGTGTAAGCAAAGTGCTGAAGGGTCATTAATAGCATTAATAAGAAAGGCCCTGTTTGTCTGCTGCCCACATACAGTCGTCACAAAATGGTCAAATCATTTTTTATAGTTTTACATCTCTCACACTGAGGAACACACTAAGCATCTATAATGAGACACCACCCCTCCCTCCAAGGAAGGCCCAATAAATGGCACCGTCAAATAATGGAGGCCTCCCAGACCTGTCATCGCCTCAGTTCATCTGCTCTGATTTACAAGCGCTGTCCCAGAGGCTTCAGTGCCATCACTAATCCCACAGGGATGACCATCTGAACGGCTGTGGAGTCAGACCTTCTAAAAAAAACAGACACTGCTGCATAACTCCGAGCAGAAACAGATGCAGAGACGCTCTCCTGTTTATAATTGATTTTCAAGGGCAACATCTTGTTGTCATAGTTTGTCTAATGAGCCCCTGGCTGGCGCCCTGTTGCTCGTCAACCGCAGGGTGTCACATGGAGCAGCCGTCCGCCACCCCCACCCCAACTAGGATGGCACCATGCTGGAATACTGACATCATCCGTGGAATCTCCATGAGGGACACATTGTTTTTCTCTTTTAAAATCCTACCCGACTTGTTTTTTATTAGCATTTAGAGTCTGTGAAGCATTTAAAACCTCCAGAGAAGAGCTGTTGTCTGGGCCAGCTGCTGGCCGGAGGCTTGCCCTCTTTACATGGACAACAGGTATGTTCAGAGCACATGGCCGCCAATGTTTATGTCTGAGATCAGGGGCGTCTTTGTGGGCCTCCAAGGCTAAGCCTCTAATTGGCCATGGCTCATCAATCACACAGAGCAACCCCTTTCACCCAAAGTCTCATCCAAACAGCTACGAGGAGTGAGACCCATGGAATGGACTCTACGCCTCCCAAAGGTCTAAATGTAGGTTGCGGAAGGAGCAAGTGGTTTGTGAGAAAACCACACTTATTGCAAGTTGGTGTCAAGCAATGTGTGTGTCTGTCCTTTGTCTTTCCTGACATGCTGAGACGATTTTCCACTAACAATACACTAAGAGAAAAAATATCTGTGTCCCCAGTTTATGACAAAGTGTAGTTTAAAGGACTATACCCGTCTATTTTTGACTCCTTACCATTAGCAGATGTAGTTCTACAAATGTTGTTGTTTAAATTCGGCCACGTGTATACTTTAGTAGATCTCAGACTGCATTTTTAAGCCCCATTCACTCCCATTCGTATTGAAAAAGTTACTACGCCTGGAAAATAGTTCCTTACAAGTGCTGCCCTTCCTTCTAACTAGAATATTAGTGTGAAGAGGGATTTTGACACAGACATTCTTTTTTAACTTATGTTGTCATACATTTTCAGGTACTTTCTGTAACATTTATTGATATGGACAAAATGTAAACAAACATGGTATCTCAGAGATAAAGCTATTTTAGGGAAAAATGGGCGGGGTTTATGTAACCTATGTGGCCGATGTTGACAAAGGACGACATGTAGGTTCTTTGACATATGCTAATCTTGATTCTGGTGTCTCATTACATCCATTTAAAGATAGTTCAAAGACAACAGACAAACATCTGGTTTCACTTTGTTTCTGCTTTATTTTCATTCAAACTTGACCTCATGGTGAGAATTTGAGCATTACTTTCGTTGATTTCGTGATCTTGCTTCAGTGGCATCTGACAAGGCGACGCTCCGCAGCTTGCTGGTGGAGCTCTTGTGAATCACAATCAAGAAGCACGTTCCAGACAGGGTCAGAGGGGTCGTAACAACTCCTCAGCCATTGTGCAGTCATTATTTGGTTTGGCTGAACTCTCAAAGTCCAGGATTTGGCCACAGCATAACACCGAGCCCACAAATTTGTCAAGAAGAGTAAGGAAAAGTCCACAGCACATGCGGTTTACGGGGTCACGGCAAAGTCTCCGCATTTCTTCACATCCAGTGACGGCATGCGCAACACAGTGTTTTTTCCATCAGTCTTGGTGTTTTATTTATTCATATATTCTTTTATTCTTTCATTCAAGAGTTGCTTTTCTCACGTCAGGTTGCCTGTTATGTTTGTCCACACTGATGGAGGTCACAGAGGTTTGATGAAGAGCAAAGCAAACAAAACCAGGTTACTGTGCTTCCATTTGCTATCCCATAAACACAAACACACACCAAACCTCCCTGAAGCCGGTCCATGTCCAATTCTCTTCAGTAACCGAGAGTAATCAGCTGTGTCATCCTTGTCATAAATCTCCAAGTGCGGCAGCGGCTCCCGGCCCAGATGGGAATAGGCCTTGTTCACTCGCACTTGCCTCCGTGTCATAAATCCATGGCCGTCTTCGCAGGATCGGTTTCCTGCTTTGTGTGTATCTCCCAACAGAGGAGGACACGGGGGAGGCGAGGATATTACAAGACCGCGGGCTCCTGAAGGAGTCAGTTTTTGCAAAATGGTCTGTCTCTTTCTCCCTCCTGGTTTCAAGACAATTTCTTCCTGACAGATGCAGATTTCATCCCTGTAGCAAAAAGTCTGTGAATGAATCTAAAATACATAAAGATTATCAGTTAATAATATTTTCATTTTTAAACCAAGTCTTCAAAAGAAAAACATAATCTAGTTATAATCGTTCATTTTCCAGTGGTTATAAATTTAACTGCAAGTGAAGAAATGCAATACAAAAATATGCAGTTGTCCTTTTCGAGCCCCTCTGTTAAATGGAAAACGCAGACATATGGTGAATCTATGGATATAAAAACAGACAATACCATAAAATGTCATTTATGTTGAAGAGTCCCCAGCCTGTCTGACATTTATTGGCATGAGTGGGAAATAATTTCCAGTTGACCTAATCACAAACCATAACCTAATCCTTCTCTACGCTGGTGCATCTGCTGTTACCTCTGTTTACATTCCAGGGAATCTAGATCTATTTTCATAACAAAATAAAATACAGCTTGTTGATAAGAACAAAAAATAAAGGAAAATGAAAGCTCACATTGAAAAAAGAAAATATTTTTAGTAAAAGTAGCTGAAATATTCATGGTTAGGTCATACTGAGTCAGATTCTTGTTGTCTCCTCCTTTATTTTGCACTTTTTTTCTTGTAAAATGACACTGTTTTAACAGTATCTACTGGCTTGAGCCAGCAGTATATTCAACCTTTCATATCCCTGTTACACACTTTCTGTAATGACTGCAACCATCGCATTTTTCTTGCTCTTTTCTCAGTGAAAACCCACTAGCTGTGATAGCCTCAAGGCCAGAGGAAGAACCTCCAGACTGCAAGTCAGTGTGCCTGGTCGCCTGTGTGACAGAGGCTTGGCAGTTGTGGTCTAAAGGGTCTTGTAAGGCAGGAAAATAGGGAACATTCCTGGATGCTGCTCCTATCTATGGGGACCAAGCTGTTCCATATATTATCATGACAGTCTGAGCAGCCTGTGCTGGTGGTGGTCTTCTCATCATTTCCCCAACCCCCACCAATGCACATGGGGATTTGGAATGGCGAGTAGCAATCTGATCTGATTAGATTACACTCCAATTATAGTCGTCATAATCCAATTCATAACTGCAACAATATTTAAAGCATTTTATAAACAAATTATAACTAAAAACTCATTAAATGCATTGAATATGAGATAAATTGAAGCTGTATAATGTTGGATAATGACCAAGAAGCTTGTTCCATGTTGGTTATGTTGTCACAGCAGTGCCCCCTACGCCAAATCCCCCCTCCCATTTTTGCAAAGTGCCAGAATGACAAAGTGCACCAGAAAAGCATGGTGGCAGAAAACGAGAGAATCCTATCAGTGCATGAATTTAATTACCACTCAGATGGTTCCACGTAATGAGGAAAAGGTGGATGTGTTAGAGACTTGCATAATTCATTTTGCTTTTCTCATTTAAACCTGCCCCGGCCTCCTCAACACAACACTGTATATCCAGCCCTGCGCCACGTCTCTCTGATCTGTGATCAATGATTTCTTTTCAACCAAAAACACTTGCACAGTGGGAATTATGTGTGCGGCAAAGGCCACTGAGAAAGAACATGTACAGGTGGTTGGATCAGCTTTAATGATGTGCTCTCTCTCTTTTTCTATCCTCATTTTTCTTCTTCTGCTGTAATAAATGGTGAAGGAACACCACAGTCGAGACTGTGGAATACCACTTAAACCATTTACTGCCGCTCTGGGTGGGCAACAAAAGAGACAGCAGTCCATTTCATAATCAGGTAGTGATGTCATACTAGGGAACAGTGGGTGTGAGTAGGAGGCTACATGTAATTAAAGTAGAAGTTTAACTACATTTTGCTGTAGTAGTAATGGTATTTGCATTGTGACTCAAGTAGTTAAATTACTTTTTTGCTTTTTTTGTGTACTTAACTACTGAAACTACAAACTATTAATGTTTTTGGGCCATAAAAGGTCTATTCACCTTCCAGGAAGCTGGACCGTCAGCTCAACTGTTAAACTATGTGGTTATTGTTTTTGATGTTTTTGTTTTAATCTCTAGAAAACCAACTAGAGTACCTCTCTTGTTGTTTATTAACAAATGTTACTTTAATTTTATTTATTTATTTGTTTGTTTGTTTGTTTTTGGAGTGCCTTATACCACTCTTAACAGATAGGCCTAAAACAAACAAAAAAATTGCTTCACCTGTCCTTGCTGCTCATTGAAAGAGGAACATGCACTCCATGCATGTTCAGGTGAGCAAACGAGCCTTACTGTAAACACTATAAATTACTATAATT
>JAQFJB010000014.1:5444284-5455177 GCA_029874875.1 Naso minor
AAACACACTAAGGCAAAGTGACTTTTGCCCACAGTCAAGACACTGCACCAAAGTGCTGCACGAATAAACTGTTTGTCAAGTAATACTCACAGTACATAACTCCCCCAGAACCATGACTTGTCATTTTGGTAGCAATTTGTGGTTTTACAGAAAATAAATGTGTAATGTTGCATTTCCACAAACGTCTATTCCTTTAAAATCTTTTAACTTTTTGGATTGTGATGGGCATTTCCACAATTTTTACATTTCATAAACTGAACAATTGTGCCAAATTCATGAGTAACGAAAAATAAAATTTGAGGAAAAGCTAAATGTCAAGTTATACAAAACCACCTCATTTAAAGTGTGCAGGTTTGTACTTAACATAGCAAAAGATATTTAATTACACATAATGATTTTATATAATTTTATTATGGTTCATGCAAATTAAATTCAAGGGATATTAGATTATTGCTGGTAAGATAAAGAAGCCAGATCTAAGACACAAACTGCTGAGGCACAAGTCAGGTCACTAAGACTTTTCACTTATGCATGAAACAACTTCCTGGGTCATTTTTCAATTATTATTTCTCAGCAGTGTGTACATTTGCTCTATAGTATGACAGCAAGGGTGAGAGGGTACAAATAGTTCTGTTTGTTATTTTGAAATAGTAAAAACGGGAGAATAGTCAGAGACACAGAGGGACAGAGTTGCAAAGAGTACTAGTTGTTTTAGAAGTAAATTAGCCTGTGTGGCCTGAAACAAATAGCTCTAAATAAATCATCACTCACTTATTCCTATTCACTGCACAGTCTCTGTTTGCCTTATGAATAAATGAGAACTCGCCCCTGTTTACCTCCCACTCATTACAGACACTGGCCCATCAAGCTCAGAGGTCCTCACACACTAACACACACACACACACACACTGGCTGCATTATGGCTGAAAAACTCACTAACCTCCTTACACCTTTGCTCACTTTGAGCCCAGAAAACAACACAAAGTTCCCAACACTGAGCGGGCACACACTGAGGCAAAAAGCAGCTTGTTAATAATTGACGCCATCGGAGTGCCACAGTGCTGAGTGAAGGGACAGCATGCAAACACTACAGAAGAAAAGTCAAGGCTCTGACGAGTAATTATTTATCACCCAAGGCTACAGCTGTGGAGGAAAAGTGTTACTGGAAGGAGCCAACATGATGAACTAGTCTGGAGGAGAAACCTTATGAGGTGTTACAGACTGATTCAGTGTTAGTCTACCTCTCAGACTGGATATGTTGATGGAGCTGGTCAATGCACACTTGGGACTGATGTAAGGATAGAGAGGAAACCTGAGCTGTCGAGTTTTTACTGCAGTAAAATGAGGAAACTTTGTCCCTTTGGTCAGCTAAATTACATTTGGTCTGTTGTTTTTCAACCTGTTTTGGGAGTGGGGTTGTTGATACTGAGCACCCTGACATATAACTTTGTATGTGTTTGCCCAGCATCACTCCCCATTCTTTCACTCCACCCCACTTGGGGGGTTTCTCCACTCCTTCACTTTGCCTTTTAGTTAAGCTTTGTCTTACTCTGACAAATGAGAGTGCCACAGGGGTCACTGTGTGAAGTCTGTATGAGCTCTGGCTGCTACAGCAGAGGCCCAAGCGCTCATAAATATGACAAGTATGGCAGTTTCTTAAAGGAGTGTGTCTCCACAGAGGTCCGGGTGCAATCAGGTGACGGATTTGTTTCTGGGGATGCCACAGCGATCAGTAAGGTCGTACAAAAGATCATTTACATGTGCTGTCAAATATTTCGCCACACACTGGCTGCTGTAAGATATGTGTGAGTGTGATGCATTGCGCATAACGCCGCCTGGCCTTGGTCATAAACTTTGTGGACGTTTCTTAACACGGCGCTCTTTTCTCAGCGTGCTTCGTGGTCATGCTGGTACACAAACTTTAACCTTTATTTAACAAGGAAAACCTCACTGAGATTACAAATGTCTTTTTCAAGTGTGTCCTGGCTATGCACAGCACTGAATTACAAGCAAACAGTTACAAAATACACCACAAGTACTTAAAAAATTAGGGTCTTATAAATCATATAAAACTGTAACAGAAAAATTGGTTTGCGTCTACCAGAATGAGAAATGTGGGTGAGTCACAGAAGTGGTATTTCTCTTGTTGTTGTGGATTCCAGCGAACAATTGGCCGTGTTTACTGGTGTGATGCCAGAAAGGACAGAAGTCTTTGGGCAACATCAGCTTCAAAGTCAGATTATGGCCTGGCCTGTAAACTAACAAATATGACATTAGTTAATGGAACTTGCTGTGTTAATCTTGTTATACTGCTGTCCATTTTCTCCATTCTAAGCTACAACCTGCTCTATGGATGGTTACATGATGAAATTAGAGATGGTTAGCTGCATCCTGCTGCTGCCAATTCAAATGCAGAACATCAGCTGTGTAGCATTAACCTCCATGCCTTATGAGCTCCTGGTGAAGCTCATCACAGGCAGTTGAGAAAAAGAGGTTGCCAGCCACCATTAATAACCGAGGTATAGCACATGTAGCCATCCACAGGCCAACAGTAGAGTTCAATGAGAGAAGAAGTGCATTGAATAGAAAATTTTAGTTCCAAAACGCAAGGAATTACAGTCAAAAAGTTTTTTAAAAACCTCTAAAATTCCATAAAATCTGCCCTCTGATGAGACTGCATTGAGTTTCAACGACATTTTTTGTCGCCTGAAATCCATCAATGTGTGCATGACTACACTGCACAGTAAGAGTAATGGATAGCACTGGCATTTGCATCTGTATCTGAATGTGTATGCAGCATACAGTTGTCTATATGTGTGTCAGGTAAGTGATCCAGGTGGATGGCTGCAGAGGAGCCCGGGTGTCCCATTTCAGGCAGCAGCTGGTGAGCGAAGCTTGGCCGAGGTCATCCTCAGGGACCTTGCCCCCTCGTCACCTCCTCCCCGGCTCTGCTCCACACTCGCCCTGTCATCGTCATATGATCTCAGCTCTGCATGCATCAGAACAGCAGCTCCGCTGCATGACAATGGAGCTCTTTTAATTATCTGGGACAGTGTCCTCGCTCAAGTGATGACGGCTAAATGTATTCATGTCAGTCATGAGACGAGCAGTTTAGGCGCTCAGGCGTGCAGCCTCAGAGGCACGGTGATAATTGATCACACTGTACAGGCGTGTACGCGATACAGAGGCCATGTAGGTGAGTGGTGTTACTTTTAGCCCAGATTACCACAGTGTCAATGCCCCATTCAGTGGGCATATTTAAAATAACAACAGATAAAAAGACATCCCCAGATGTGGCAAAGAGGAAACAAAAGTGGCACCAAGATGTAGCCAGAAGACCAAGTTAAAGAATAAAGCTAATGAGTTTTAGCCATGGGTTTTCACCAGGATCATTTTATTAGATAGACGAAGCAAAAACTGCAAAGTCATTGTATCAAATATTTTATATGATTAACTAAAAGCAAAACAAGTTACCGAAAAAAAACCCAATATGTTAGAGACAATAAATAAAGACAATATGTTAATTACTGTAGTTTAGAGATGCTGCTAGTGTAGTTGTTTTCATTTCCAACAGCTATAGTCAGGTTAGCTCTTTCGTCTAGCATTTATGCTAAGCAAGGCTACAAACATCTTGACTCCAGTGCCATATTGAACACAGAGACAAAAGATTGGTGTTGATCCACTCATCCTGCCCTCATTCTGTTTAAATATATTCAATACTAAATGGATAAAACTAACTATAATGTGCTCATCCTTGTAAAAACAGATGGTAACAAGCTAGCTCATCAGGTACATGCTAGAGCTATGCCAGACAGTTACAGCAGTAAGGCACTTCATAAGTCAATAGCAGACTCAGTGTAGCCTAACAGTCTAGAAGCTTCCTTCAGCTGTTTGGCTCTCCATTCCTTCTAAGGTCAGTGTGGTAAATAGAGCATAATTATTGCTTGAATATGCTGACCTGCATGTCACTGAAATTAAGATTTTTCAACAAAATTTCACTATTATAAATGCCAATGTGTCGATGATTGTAGCATATTAGCAAGTTAGTGACTTTTTAAAAATTCTTTCTGGTTTCTTCTTGCTCATGTAGCCGTATATGACTAGGACATGTGCAGTGTTGGGGGGCATTACTTTTGAAAAATTACTTGTTACATTACAACATTACTGATAAAAAATAGCAAATTGTTATGTTACAGCTTTACATACTGAGAAAAGTACCTCATTAGAGTACTCTCGCTTTACCGTAAATGAAAACCCCTTTGCCATTCCTTGCACATAGGCTATGCTTCTTATATTATTAACAGGATGCATGACTTCCTTAAAATGTATTGATTCTCCCAACACTGAACTGCAACCATCTAAAATCCATTATTTGCATCTCTGCAGGCTAATAACAGGAATGACAGACAGCAATATTCCTTTCACAACGCTATATTCATGTTATATGTTTACAAAACATGTAACCGTAGAGTGGTTAGGAGCGCTGTACTTTCTGCCATTATACCACCTCACTCCCTGAGCTGCCGAGTCTGTGTATTGAAGTATAATCAGTTTGCTGCACACATGCGCAGAAATACAAACACAGCACACAGCCAGCTGCCTGCCTGCTAAAAAGTGTTAGAGAAACAGAAATGGTGCAAATTCGTGGTGGATTTTCTGTTTTTGTGGCCAAAGGGTACAGGAATAAACAGTTAAAAAAAAAGAAAAAGAAAAAAGTAGTGCACTACTTTTTTAAAAAACGTAACTAAATAACTGAGTACTCAAATTTCAGACCTAACGCGTTAAGTTACTCGTTACATCAAAAAGTTATCTAGGCACAATCCCAACACTGGACATGTGTACCCTAAAACACACTGTGTTTGGGAGTTTAGGGCTGTCATACAGAATAACATGAGGAACACTTTAGTTTCTGATGATAAGAATACAGGGTTCATTTGTTCAGTCTAATTTACTATGCTGACAAATTGTCCGCATTAAGATAGCAACAGACAGGGTGACAGATGTGTGAAGGACAGCAGAGTATGTCATTATCATTGTTACAAAAGGTCGAGACTTGAAGAATAATAGCTGGACAGACATTTGCCACAGGATCCTCAGTTCATTCTTGCAGGACTTTGTCTGTCCATACCAGAGTGAGAGGTTCAGGAGGATTCTGTATGTGGGACAAATTAAACAGGCTTTATGCTCTGGGTTTTAAAGCATGGCCTCTTCAGCTCACCACGGAAATTGAGTTTGTGACCAAAAAAATGCACTTTCCTCTTAACCCCCTGACCAGCCGTCACAGACACACAAACTTTCTCTTTGAAGGCTAAACGGGCAGAAACGAGGGAGGATTGGCTGTTCTGGGGAGTTATGGAAGCCCTGATCCTATTACCCGCCCCCCTGAAAAATGTGTCTGCAGGCCCCAGGAGCTTTTAACCTTTCGCTGCTCTGCGCTTTGATTCATGGGGGTGACGGTGCTCTTATGTGAGTGCCGCTTTTTTGTCAATACTGGGCTGGCCACAAGAAAATGTGGAACCACTGCTTTTTGGCCAGGAGGTACGTCTAGTAGTGCAGGGATTCCCTCAATTTAGAGAAAAGGAAGGAACAATGAATCACGGTGTTTCGCTTAAATAAATGAGAAGAGAAGGCCAAAGTCCCGCATGTCAGCAACTGAAACGAGGGGTATAAGTTTGTGGAAAAGCATACTGTGGTTTGGAAAAGAATCCTTCAACTAAACAAAGGAGACGGGATGCTCAAGAGGAATAATTTCTCAGCTTTGCAAAACAATGCATACAAAATAAATTGCATTTGTTTCAATTGCAGGAAGCCATGCACCTTTCTACTCAGAGTCAGCCATGGGAGTGTCAACCCATTACAGAGACACAAATTCACGAACATGCAAATAAATGACGAGACAAAAAGCTTCAGACAGAAACAACAAGAACTCTTAATTCATTTGTTGGAGAGGGATTCTGTTGTGTCTCATACATTTATGAGACAAACAGACATACACACACACACACACACAAGTACATTTCATGCAGACGCAACAAACTCAAAAACATGTTTATTTGATAAGATTTCAAAATGGTTCATTTCACTCACAGTGTCTTAGGACTTGGGAGAGCAGGAGCGTGTTTCCAAACAAAGCTGTCTCATCAGTCAGTTAGAGGCACAAAAATTGGGACGCCATGACTGGAAATGAAGCGTAAATGTCAACGGACAGAACTTGTCTGTGTTTAATTCATCGGATATTTAAACCATACAGACAAGATACAAGATAAAGATGGATGGTTAGCAGCTAAGACGCTAAATAGGATTTATAGGTTTTAAAGTTTGTTATTCAAAAACTACCCAAATTCCTTTGTGAGATACCTGCAAGCTCCTTTATTTCAGATTATACTCTTTATGAAAATATGTATTGGTTCCATTTGTGATGCATTTAGCTTGAAAAAACAGCTTTCCACATGGTTGAGAGCAAAGAGCCATAAAATTCAGAAAAGCTGACGAAAGAGCTTGGTATCTCCAAGAACTTGAAGGCACGCTTTGCGGTCAAACAACAAAGATATTTCATGACAATCATGCATCCATTGCCCTCCGTGATATCTACTTGTGTGGCACTTCTTAACTCGCCATGCACCTCAGCTAACGTGTTGGCTCAAATACCACAGAGAAGCTCTGAAAACAGGCATTAAAGCAGGCTAAATCCCCCAAGTAGCTGTGTGCTTAGCATGGTCTCTGAAAGGTATCCAACCGTTTATGTGAAACCTAAGCACTTCTTGATCAAAGGCTTTCAGAAGACTGCGAGGTGAATGAGGAGCCTTGTAGAATTCTCAGCTGATTACGTTTTTTAGTCGGCGCACGAGAGAAAGTGTGTGGGTGTCTGTGTGTGTGTGTGTGTGTGTGTTAAATGTCTCGAAAGACAGGAATCTTTCACCAGGGAGAGCGGATTAACACATCAAATCCAGCCCTTCAATCAATAGGGAGGTAATGGAGCAAAAGAACATATCTTCACACTGCCTGCCTGCACAGTAAATTTAAGCAGCTTTCTCTTTTGCAGAACCCAATTTACACACTGTGTTACAATCTCACCAAATATGTGAAGACTCACAACACATTTCATCAGAGATAGAAAATCAAGCTAAATGATGTTGTTCAATGATAATGCAGAAGAGGATAAAGGGCTAAAGGAATAGATTCAATGATTCTCTAGTAAATCAGGTATGAATGGAGGAGTAAGTTTGCCATGCCTTCATTGTTTTGACATTTTGTGATAACAGTGTAAGGCCATGCTAGCACTTTGAGGCTATACTTGAGCCCAGTGGTGCTTTGAGATACCAACATTGCTAACAAGCTAACAATGGCAATGTTAGCATGCTAATTTGTAAAGTGCTTGTTTGTAATCTTGAAAAAGTGCTACATAAATGCAATTTTACCCTTTTTTTTTGGCAGGAATAAAACCGTCTTCCCTTCCTAAGTTTAGCATGTTTGCATGCTAACATTTGCTAACGACAGGCAAAGTGGTCCATAACTATGATGATTTCATTAGTTTTTTAGCTGGAAATTTGTATGATTTAGTCATTTACTAAATTATTTGACAAATTGAAATGTTGAAACAACAACAAGAAGAAAAAAACTATAGAATCCAACAATTAGCTTTTAAATTAGCTCCAATATAGGCTGTACGAATAGAAAGATTATTGACAAATGTTTGGGAAGCTTTGTGCAAGTCCATAAAATATGATGCCACAACTGTTCTAAGTAAGTGCCTTTTTTTTCTGCACAGCTCCTGACAGTAGCTGTGTTTGCACAAACTTGACCCCTGACCACCTCCTGCAAGCTCGTGACCTCTCTCACTGACCCTTCAACAAACAAATTTGTCAACAGTGACCTTTCAGATCTGAACCAGTCTTTGCTCCAGCCTCTGCAGATAGCACTCGCCTCGCAATCAATACCAGAACTTTGTAAATACTTAGAGGAGAGATAAAGAGCAGAGCCTTTAGCGCTGACTCATAAATATTAATGGACGCAGCTGCCTCTGTTTTATACAAGTTGGGTCTCAAAAGCTAATGTGGTGTTTAACATTAAGCTTGCACTACACTCAGCACTTCTTTCAACCGATGCAATTTAAGCACTGATTGGGTGCTTTATATTGTAGATGATATCGCTGGTTATTCCTCATTAAACATTCTCTGTTTTAGGGCAAATCATATTACTTGAATAAAGCAGATAACAAAGATGATTATGCACATGGTTGTTTATGCTTATGATGATTTTCTTATAAGCTTTAAGAATAGTGTTAGATAGCAATAGGCCATATTTGGAAGTCACCAGATTCTCAGTAAGATTTTACCACTTGTTACCATTTTAGCCTTTAACCTTTAACACTGAAGTGGCTGAAAAAGGGTCGTCCACTCATCAGGAGGTTGTTGGTCTTATCCCTGGCCTCTACATGCTGAAGTTTCCTTGGGCAAGATGCTAAATCCCAAATTTCTACTGATTACTGTGAAACTGATGTGTGCACGCGTGTGTGTGAGAGAGAGAACAGGATGAGCACGTCTCATTTGTATTATAGTTTCTGTTGCCTGTGTATGAAAGTAAAAAGCTTAAAATTGACATTTAAGAATAGAAAAGCATTACATAAATGGAGCCCTCTCACTAACCCTCCCTTATTTAGCCTTTCTAAGTAGTACATAAAGTGCTAGCTTACTTTTTCTTTTTTTTCTTTTTGCTCTTTTTTGAGCACTAGATTTTCAGGTGGCTGAACACATATTTATATCAATTTAATATGTGTATAAATATGTGTAAATGTATGGTAATGTAATAAAAGTTGTTTAAGATATTAAGGACTCGTTCATGTGTGTAATAATAATAGAATAGAAATGATTGCAGCCATGCTTTAAAGTGTAAAACTTTCAGTAACTGTTTCTCTACATATGAAAAGTTATCATTGCTATACAATAAACACTTGATATCTAAATACAATTACATAACAATTCGTCATTCAAATTAATGTACATTAAGTGTCTATATATTGGATATAAATACTAACCAAGGTGTATTTATAGTAAAGTGATATAATAACAACAAAAAAAAGACATTAGTTTTAAGGAGCTGTTCTAAAAGTCTTGCTTTGACTTCATGCAATACAGCGTATAGCTTCATGTTGACAAGAAAAAAGAATGGAACAAGAACAAGAAGACAGATCCATGATTGGCACATTGGAGGGAGCTGAACATGTGATTGGCACGTGTAGTTAATGACTGACAGTGGATCCTGCGGTGTGGCTGTGATCCACCTCGTCCAACCTCAGCGTGAGACCAGCTGTGGAAACACTTTGCTCCACAGTTTTTCCATGTCTTATATGACATAACATATTAGCAGCACCCCTCTTGTCACGCATGAAAGCAAGGGAAAAGAAATCAAAGAAGTCCTGTTAAGGTAGTGTGAGAAGACCATTGGTGATTTAATGTTCCTTTTCCTTTGCCTCTCTTCATCATCCCCATCCTCGCTTTCTTTCTCCGTCTTCCTCCAATGAGTCCCTCGCTAAAAGAAACACTGCCAATAAAATCACAAATCATACCTTTCAATCTAGCTCCTCTCACTTTTTCGGAATCTCAAGCGACGGAGGAGCAAAGCATGGCATCAGTTATGCAGCAGCTGGAGAGCTCAAAGACGGGCAGAACATGCAGAAAACAGAAGATTACCTGGACTAAAACCAGAACCAGGAAAGTGTACATCATTCGTAATTTGCTGCAATTCCATACGTGTACTCAGTTTGAAGAAAACGGTGCTTTAGACCGTGAAGAGCTGACTGGTGTTTTAAGCTGATGACTTCCCGCCTTTGATTTGTGCTGTTTTTTGCGAAAGCAGCACATGATCCCACTGGAGCATCAGTGTAAGCACTTTGCAGGTACAAACCTACATGCATGTGCACACACACACACACATACACATACACATAACACAACTCTATGTAACTGTCAGTGTGGTGGGTTACTCTTGTGGTACCCGGTGCCTCCTTGGCATGCAACACAGCTTTCAACAGCAGATGGAGAGCGCCTGCATTAACACTGATGGTACGGCAATTCTCACAGGCCTCGTTCCTCTCATTCTCTCTTTTCAAGCACTTCGAACAAAAGCAGCATTTCAAAATTGTCAAAGCTGCAGAGGGGTCTGTGTGAAAATGTGATAAGACAAAATGACGGCGCTAAGCACCGCGGCACAGAGGAGGTTCTGGAAGGTAGAGAGATGGACGTCTCTGGGTTTAACTCTTGACAGCTTGTGTTTGCAAGGTGTGTCGGAACTGAACTGGGTAGAAGTACAAGATGCAACATGTTGTTAATAGCTTAATTTAAAAATGTTTTACGTTTATTCTTTTAACAAATCTGTAAAGTTTAGAGGCTGTACAACAGTTATTGGAATCTTCTTTCTTAAACTTGAATTTGACTTTTTTAAGTAAGATCTCTTCTCTCAACTCAAGCTTGATTTAAAGGACGACGTTACATGCGTTCTTCTACATGTTTAAGTCAGTAAAGGTAGGACTTCCTTCCTCCATCTTTGAGGTTTTATGCAGCAATACGTCTGGTCACATGGGAAAAGAGCTTTTGTATGGTCTTGGTAAAATAGCATTTTGATGCTAAAACATTAACCAAAATGTTATCATTTTGATTTGAATAGGTAAGAAACATGACTGAAAAACAACAAGATGATCTAAAAACCTCAGTTACAAAAATTTAAAGGGACACACCAACATTTTTTTTGTTTTCGTGTCTTGCCTCACTCCCGAGTCCATGACAAGCAGATAGACACCATTTTTTCGACAGTGCGTGCAGTAACAAGGAAGAGACGGTCAGAGCTCGCCCACCGCTAATTAGCTTAGCTCAATTGCTGGGAGTGTATGGGTAGCAT
>JAQFJB010000014.1:5493604-5506054 GCA_029874875.1 Naso minor
TTGTTACACGCATGTGCAGTTCAACAACTTTGAGTATTGTGCAGAAAGTTTGAGCTGTGTAACTCATCTGCCTCTAACTTAAACCAAAAATGTATCAATCACCCCTCATACTTGCACTGTAATCTCAAGTGTTTCTGACACTGAAGTGACTTTAAAAAAGTTTCCCCTTGACATTGATTGAAAGCTTCTGCTCTCTGTGTTTGAGTTTCTTATTGTTTAAAAGTTGTGGTCAGGTCTTTGACGGGTCAGAGCAATCCAAGGTCTGTTGATGTCATGATGTGGAAGTACCGTTGTTGCTCCATCACAGCTATGATGGCGGTTAAATGGCTCCCAGCTGCACAGACAGAGACACAGCCCCGGGTTGTACTGTTTGAAAGCATGAAGGAAACATCAGCAAAGACAGTGAATGAGCTACAAGATGCTTATCATGCCGCTTTCACACATCCACTCCAAATGATCAGAAGGAGTGGATCTATTTATTTTCAGCTGATGAGTGTGAACAAATGTTCATGAGCATCTCTGCTGACAAGTCAAGACACAGTCGGCTGCTGTCTGACGTTCCCCGCATGCATCCTCTGTTTTGATGTGGCAAAGACGAGCTGTGATTGCCTAATCCTGTCAAGAAGACGAAAAGGAGACTCAGGCCGGTGCGTTTGATGCTGCAGGGCGACGCGTGAGCCAGATATTCCTGGAGGGACATCTTTGTCAATACGAGGTGGGTGTGTTTTATGTGCCCTGGAGGATCTTTACACTCTGGCTGTCCTTCAGTGAGCTCAAAATTACAAAACCTACAGCTGAAGCAGTCAGCCCGTTCTCCCGCCTCACCCACTCAATCTTCTCTCTCCAAACAAGACTGTGATTGGATGATATTTTTAACCTGTTTGTTCAAAGGTCCTTGGCATATTGAGGAAAGGAAAAAAGGAGAGAGATGAGTGGGAAGAAAGATGAGCCGTCATCGAAACACATTTGTGTCAGGTGGTGTCCGATGTGTTGCAGTAATCTATGGGAGCACTTATGCTGCGACATGAAGGGGCATTCATCACATTCCTCCTCAGTCTGTGGCAGGAGAACGCTGGCAGGAGAATTTCAATGCGACACTTGGGCAATACATAACTTTGGACAATCCTCCGTGGTACCTTTAGTACATCCTTGTCTCCTGTTCTAGGATGTCAACAAAGATTGGACTCAAAAAGAAGACTAAGCGAAGAAAAACCTCTAAAAATTGAAAATGAAGGTGTCCATTATGCTGATTTCATTTACCTTGAGTAAGAGCAGGCTAAAGTCAAAGACTGTAAACATCTGTGGTGAAATGCCTTCGTCTAGACCATGAATAGTAAAGCAGTGGCTGCAGGCCAGGTAAACATTAACTGGAGCGCCATCACACAACCTATTTTTTGTTCAAGCCAAAGACTGGAAAAGCACTTATCTCTCTCTGAGCATGGTAAAATATCATTTTCCAGCATGCGGGAGTTTTTATTACAGCTCAGAGACTCCAGGTTGTTAATTAAAATGGAGTCATATCCCTTTAACTACCTTTTTAACCATAAACCAGAATCTCTGCTCTCTATATCTTCTTGTTTAGAGCCTGTGTCCATCTGTCAACAGAATGCTGTCAATATCTTTCAATTCTCTGCTAGCAAGATGTGATTTATAGTCTGTGGACGTGTTTGTGTTATCATGCTATGTGACAGCAAATAGGCTGTCAAAGATGAGCTCTTGAGTGATGCCGCCAGTTCGTATAATGAAGGCATTCATTCCACTTTCTTGTTATGGGAAGCAACCAATAATTAGAGTAATTCGTTGCTGAATCATCAGGGCAGTAGTCTGACTGATTGCATCTGTTGAACTTCACATCTCAAACACTGCAACTGTGTTTGCATTAAACTGAGGCACTGGTGGACTCGGAGGGGGGGCAGGGGCAACCGTCCCTCTGGTGCCCTAATGTTAGGAAAAACACCCCAAAAGTGCCCTCTTGGATGCCCCTATGGTCGATAAAACATGATGAATCGCCTTCTCTAGTGCCCCTCCAGTGCCGAAAACATGGTAAAGTGCCCAACGAGTTTTTGCCCACTTGTGCCCCATCGTATACAACAAGTGCCCTTTTTACTTTTTTCACCCCGTCTGTCAAATATCCTGAGTCCGCCAGTGAACTGAGGTGAAAGTTTGAAATTTTTCAAAAAATCTGAAATAAGTGCATTTATATCAACTGGTTTTAAGCAAATAAATGGCTGTGCAAAGAGTAGTTTCATGGGTGGTAGTCATGTCATGCTTTATGTGGCTGTGTTAAACAGATTCGGCAAATAGAGGCCGCAAACGAGAAAGAAAACTAGCTGTTTGCAAATCACCAAAAAAAACACAGAGAAGAAGAAAAAACACGAGTGACGTTGGTAATCTGTGAGAGAATTTTTAGTGTGTTATGAGAATATGTTTTTCTAATTCTTCTTCTTTTCTTGGAGTGGAATCAGCTGAGCTAAAACGTCATGTGACTTAGATGTTTGCTACTTAAGAAGTTCTGTCAAAAAAAGGTGTTTCAATCTCCCACAATTTTTGTGACGGGGAAAAAAACACAAGTTAAGTTTAAAAATTTTACTGAAACTTTTGATTTCCCTCAAAATATGCCATTTCCATCAGTTTTTTTCATGTGGTACTTCAAAAAAAGCAGTAAAATATGTACTATCTGCTGTTTTGTACAAATAAATATAAAGTTTGTGGAAGTTTTTAAGTGTGATTTTAAGCTGTCAGCCTTAACTTCCACTTTCACTCATCTTTGAGTTTCCTTGATAATCTCAAAATGCTCTTAGTGAGTGGAAAAGCGAAAAAGCCAAAAACAAGTCAAAGAACTTGTTTATGTGCAAGTGGAAAGACGTTTGCACAACATCACTGGTTTAAAAGCTGCTGTGGTTGTGCAGTAAAGAGCCTGCAGGCTGAATCTTTACTACCGTTTGAGATAAAAGGATGTGCTATTAATCTGTTCTATCTCTAACTTGGAGGTCATGAAAAACAGCGAGCAGTATAAAAGCAGTAAATGAGCAATTACCCAACAGCCTTGTTTAGACAAGACCTGCATGTGGCTGGCTGACATTCCATTTATAAAGCCATTCAAGAATAAAACTGTCAACATTACTTTCAATGACAAAAAAAAGAAAAAGTAAAGATTTTAAGAGACATTGTGTGTTCACCAAACATGCAAAACAGACGACAGACAGTGAGGCCGCCAGCATTATGTATCTTTTAAGAGATCCAGATCTTGTGCTCTGATGAAAGTTTGAATTAACATCACCTGTGTTTGTTTGTACTCGGCACTAATGGAGTTAGTGCTAATGGAGTTTCATAAAAAGCAATATCTTCCTAATCATAGTCTGTCTGCCACCGACGCAACATACACAGGTCGTGTGCACAGCAGCTGTTTTCCTCATTGGATTTGTTTGTTGTTGCTGTAACACTGATGAGATCAGTGCATGGATTACACTCGTTTGACAGCTCGGTGTGACAAATATATCGAGGCACGCTCTGCGAGAACGGGATCAGGTCAGGGCGTAATTTGTGGAATACAAACTGAATTTATGATTCATTACACGTCTGTGTTTTGGTCCGTGACACGGGTGGAAGATAATGAAACCCTGACCTCTTTTATTGGTTTATTATGGTCCTGTCCATCTCCCGCTGATTAGCATAACATTTTTCTATTCTTTTTCACATCACACGCCAGTTTCTCTGACAACAAATTACTTTGTCAGAGCTGTAAATGATACCCAGATGCTGTGAATTTGCAGCAGAAATACACCAGCGCTGAATCGGAGGATTGGGCGATTATAAGGGCAGGGACACAGAGTGATGAGGGGGATGACTGGAAAGGCTGCTTCCTGTGCAGACAGTGTGGATGGGGCGCGATGTGCTGATGTGGAACATTGCCTGGGGCACATCCCTGCCTCTCTGCACGGCGCCCATTATCTCCCATAGGGTACAAAGCAGCCCTGCTATGGCGAGCATTTCCTGCTTCCTCTCCCGCAGCAGAGAAAGGTACATGTATGAGTCAGGAACATGACTTCCCACTGTAACCCAGCTGGAGAACAGAGGATGGAGGAGAGCATCTCGCTGGGTCGTGGCCTCTAGATTTAGTGGGCAGGAAGCATTGTTAAAGAACAAAGCTAGACTGTGTTTTGGACATACAGTGCTACAAAGAGTGTGCTTAGTGAGGGTGTGACGTGCTGGGAAACATTTTAGAAAATCTAGTCAGTCCTTGTCATTTTAGCTCAGCTAGGTGTAATGCACTAGCCAAAGTCTGCAGACATAAAGAAATTCACATAGTCTGTTTCAGTTCTTGCTCATAGGGGTTTGATGCAAAAATGCAAAATACCCCGTAGAAAAAGAGACTCCTGTAATAAAATATCAGCCGCTGGCATAAAAATGAGGCATATCATGAGATTAGTATTCAAGTTAGGCAACTTAAGGACATTTATTTTTCATGTGTCTCAAAAATATCAGTTTACATTTACTTCTTTCCTCAAAGTGAATTTTAGTGGTGGCACAACTGTATGAAAAGTCAAGGAAAAGACAAATGATCGATACACAAACTGAGACGTGTGTTCAAGTCAAAAGTTCAAATTTGAGCTGAATATTCCCAGACTTTATAGCCCCGGTTCATAAACACACTAGTTAAAAAAGGAGAGTCTGGCCAAAGGTAAGTGAGAAATTGTAGTTGAACTTTGTTAAAATCATGTAAGTTTCAATTTTTAATTGAAAGTGCTGTCCCCAAGCTTACTTTTCTCTTTTTTTTAATTAAAAAAAAAGACAGGAAAAAAAATGAATTGAGTCACTTTAGCTAGCGGACCAAAGGCTAACTCTGACTACTACAAAAGCACACTTTCACCCCTCTGCTGCAAATTAACTACAACTAAAGCTTGTGAAACTGCCTTTGTAGAATTTCCTCTAGCTGCATGTTTGAAGCGAGACTTTCTGAACACACGCTCAAAGGCGAAGGCAGCAGCTGTAAGAAGTTAGCGCTTCAAAACTTCTTTGGAAGGTTGAGTTTACGTGATTGATTTTCACTGATTGATTCTTATTGTGTTATGCAAAAGCAATGTGCCCATCCCAAACAGGTTTATGAGACATCCTTAACTAAAAAAGAAAATGGGCCAGGAGCCAGAGTAGGAGTATACATTACAAGAAATACTAAAAAAATAAATCATCCTAGTGTTTTTTTCCCATCTTTAGAAACAAAATAGCCAGCTTATAAACATTAAACCTAATAGGCCAAAGCATTACATTTTGTCATTGTCAAAGCAGCAGAACTTTTCTGGATTTTTAACAAGCATTTTTTTAAAACTTCAGGTTTTTTAATTCATGTTAAAGAGGACAATACAGAAAAAAAATGTGATTCATTCTTTATTTCTCCAAGTTCACATAATTCACATGATCTGACATCCTGGAGGTTTTTTAAATGGACCAACTTTGACATTCAGAGGAAGGAGGAAGGATTCCGTTTCTCAGCCATTCCTGCTCTTCTTTTACAAGTTTAAAGTTCATCCATCTGCTATCAACATTGTTGGTTGCATATTAACTGTGACTTTGCTGGTTCCTCTGCTAACCTTAGCTAAGTCACATGTCAGCACAGATAGTTATATTGTCTCAATCAGGAAACAATTACATGCATTCTGTAAGGCAATGCCAAGTTTTGCTTTTTAGTTTGCAGTTGAACAGGAAAATGCAGGTTGATGTAATTTTTTTCACCGAGTATGTTTGTGTGTTTTAACCATGATAAACATCAAGGATCTAAAAAGTTTTTCCTCTGTTCCCGAAGGCTTCAGGTGACTCAGTCCTGTGAAGGTGAAACAAAGAGGATGGACTGTTTTGCCAAAAAATGCAAAACAGCCACTTTGTTTAAACACTTTGCCGAAAACACGTTGCTCCCAAATGCACAGCTTGGGCCTGAACAAAACATTTTTCTCTTCATGCATCTGACAGTGCCGTCCGTCTGCTGCTTGGCTCGGCTTAGCTTGATGCATCTGTTTGTAAGGAAGAAAAAAAAGGGAAAAACACCTGCATATCTCTCTCCAAGCTGAAATGCTCAGAAGTGCTGCCAAGTAGAACCGGACAGATGTGGGGACTGGATCTGCAGCAGACAACTCCATCACTCTCCCCACTCATCCCTCTATATAAATCTCTGTCTATCACGGCTGCTGCAGTCGTCCTCCGAATCCCATTAGTTTTTGTCTGCTGCAAAGGACGCTTTGGGAAGGGCATTCAGAGATGAGGAGGGAAGTAAAAATGTGAAGACAAAAGGGTTTCTGCTGCTCTACATGCTGAGCACTGTAGGTCAGAAGCAACATGTGTGGTCCATCATGCCTCGACATACTCTCATCCAGTGCAGCGGTGCGTAACCGTCCCCACGTTAGACTAATGACGTGTCTTCTCCTAAAAATTTGCTCTTTTGCAGGAGGCGACTGAGTCACAAAAGTAGTAAATTGAGGACAAGCCATCATACACTATTTCCTCCAAACCACTCTCGCCCCTGACCATAAACTGCATCATCCTTTAAATGTGGTACTTCTCTGATGCATCATTAAGTTTCCTGAAAAATCTGAATCTCTTTGTGTTCTTTTCTGTCTTTGTCCGGTTCTCTCAAGTTTGACTCCCACACAAGCACAAACACTGTTTTCCTTTTAATTAGGTTTACATGTTTGCTGACAATGAAGTGCAAAAATGAGATCAGACAATGAATGTGGCTCCAACTTCTTCCTCCTCTGTCCTTCAGTCTTTTCATTTATCATGTCTTTGTCTGTTTGGGCTGGTTTCTCCAGTTGAGTCATGAGGTTCCACATTCTATACAGCTTAGTGGTTTTTATATAGTTTTGGCCATAGTTTCTATCAATCCTGAAAACACTGTCACAAAGTAAGCTGCTGAGATCTGCACAGATATGTTGAAACTTAACTTTTTTTTTTTTCTTTTATATGGAAAATTTTGATATCTTTATAGGCCTATTCGAATTTTACTTTTTTTTTACTTACAGTTTAAAGTGAAGATGGAAAAGTTTGAATGAATAGAAAAATTAAAAACAAAAATTAAAACCAAAGTTCATTATTATTTATTATTAGAAATCTTATTTTTCATAAATGATTTAAGGAATACTCGCAAGTCGATATATTTTCCTTTTAGCATGTTCAGCTGACCTGCTGTTAGTTCTGCTGACAATTAGTTAGAACGAATAATTTCCATTGAATTAATTTAACAAATTACAGAACTATTTCAAGAAAATATCTTAGAGAGTAACTTTTCAATTAATAGAAAAATATTCATTTTATTCCAGTAATACAGATTCAAATATATGGTTCAATATTCCTTGTGTTTAAAGAACCATATTGGTCCACTTTGTCTTCTTACCATTAGCAGAGATCACTGCCATCTTCTACAAATGCTGCTCAGCCATGTGTTTACTTTAGTAGATCTCAGACTGCATTTTTAAAGCCCATTCACTGCCATTCGTGTTCAAACAGGGAATAGAAACACTTTAAGACACATGAAAGTTGCTAGGTTTAGATAATTCACCTTAAAAGAACATCTGCATTTATTTGAACAAAAAATGCTGAGCGAGAGAGAGTGAGGGCAGCCTAGAGCCGCTGAGATGAAAAATATTACGCCTTAAAAAATAGTTCCTTACAAGTGCCGCCTTCCTGGCTCTAATACTAGTGTGAAGAAGTATTTTGAGACAGACATTTTTTTTAACTAACATATTTTCAGGTACTTTCTTTAACGTTTATTGCATATGGACAAAATGGCAACACGATAGGCCATAGATGAAGCTATTTTGGGGAAAATGGGCGAGGTTTCTGTAGCCTATGTGGCCAGTTTGACAAAAGACACTTAAATCAAACATTGTACCTTTAACCTCCGAGTGTTATGCGGTAAGTCATCAGGCCATTTCGCTTGGAAACAGTAGAATTATTGGCCTGTTTGATCATGTGAACCAGATGTGTGAGATGGGAACATGCCACCATTAATGCTGCTCACCCGTGATCCTGCGCTCGAGCTTCGGCTGTGAGGTGATGTTCTCCACATTTCTGTTTCACACTCTGTTTATAAAAATGTGTAAAAATGCACTTTGGCACCACCACGGTCCCTTTGGGCTCATAGTTGAAAGTAAGTTTCTTGTTACAGTTCTGTGAATTTGACTACGACATTCTTTATGTTATTGTTCTCTGTTAAAGACATGATTACTTCTCGTATTTTGGGTCACAGTTTGGAAAAGTGTCCGATCTTTTGACCTGTCTATTGCTTCTCTGGGCCAATAACCAGTGTGTAACATTCTTACTTACTTCCTTGGCTTGTCACTTGGTACATATTAAATATTGGACATGAAGGGTGTGTGTGGTGGGAAGGGAGTGACTACAAAGGCATTACTCACTGAGAGACAGAAAGGGGAATGAAATCCAGATTGAACAGAACCAACAAGGGTTGTTAGACGGTGCAGGAGATGAAAGCCGCTCGATTGGTTCAAGTGTCCGGAGTGAAATGCGTTTTGGACAGTTTTGAAATGATATGTGAGGCAGTGAAAGTCACAGTTACAGCGTGTGGTTCTGGTCATGGTCGTTTTTAACTGCGTCTCGCCTTACCTCCCTGTCTTCTGCCGGAGCATGAAAATAAAAAAAAAAACATGTCTACTTTGATGAGAATGTGAGACTAATCAGTGCCAAAAAAAGCAAGCGCTTGAATGCTGCTGGCTTGACGTAGATGCATGGATGGTGTATAAAAATCCTTCCTTACTATCACCTAAGTTTTTATGTACTTCTGTTTATATGTATAAAGTTTGACTGTGAATGTCCAATGGATAAAAAGCTGGACAAAATTTTATATAAAATTTACAATTTAAAGCTGAGGTAAGCAGTTTAGTTTTGGTGTCATCAGGCAAGAATTCTGTCCTGCATCCTGTAATTCAGCAGTCTGACAGAATACCAGACTTCTGCACCCCTCTGTGACTCTGTATTCAGATGGTAACAGGTACTTTTCAACCAATCACGTGTCATTTTAGAGGGTGTATGTTCCTATTGGCTGCTCTACACTGCGCTTCTAGACAGGTGACGTTGCTACAAGCTAATTTGGCTGATGATACAAGTAAAGTGATATACATTCCAAAACTGGATTCTGATTCTTGACGAGCTGAGTTGCAGGCGACACCATCAGCCGGCTTGAGTCGAGCTGAGACAGACCAGTTTACACCGCTGCAACTTTCCCTGCAGCTGTTTCGTCTTGTTGTGAATCTTTGCTGCAAACTGGCCTTAAAAGAGAGAGCGACAAAAAACGAAATAAAACGCAAGTCAGAGCAAAAACAGGAAGTGGAGGGTGCAGCGGAGTTGATTTCTTAGGAGTCTCATGCTACAGCTACCTTGATTTCCAGATGTTGCCTACGTCAGCTTTAAAGAAACAAAGTGTAAAAAAGAAAAGAGCAAAGCCTAACTGTGCTGAACTTTTTAGTAAACTCCTTGCTGTAGTTCTCTTTGGCCATAGCTAGTAGCTGGAATTAGCTTATGAGCTTAGTTAGCCATGCAGCTAGTGTCCCATTAGCTGACTCATTGTTAGGGATTGTTGGACACTGGAAAGGCAAACCAAGCTGGTTTTGGTGAGTTTTATTTTCTTTTGTTTGCAGTCTTTAATGGAGTGTGTTATATTAGTTACAAGGCAATGAAATTATGATTCTTAAAAAAATTAAATTTTCCTGACTTAATGCTTAAAAGGATAATACAGACATGACCCAAAAACAGACACTGATGCCTCATGTCGACTAAAGTCTGTCTCTCAACTTAACTGAACTTAAATTAACTGAGAAGGTGCTGAATTGTCAATGTTCATTGTTTTTTAATACAAAGTTGTCTTAGATTTGTGTCTTAGACAGATATTGTTCAGTTTGTTTATTTATTTGTTTAATTTGGTCTTTGTTAAACTGAAGAAAAGTAGGTTACATTTGTATTTTTCTTGTTTTTAAAGAACAAAAAATAATAGTTCTGATTGTGAGTGGAATGTCATAATAAATTTGTAATGCCAGTTGTCATGGAGAAAATAAGACTGGTGTTATTCTATTTGAACTAATTTCCTGTAATTTCCTAAGACAGCTGCGCGCTGTAGGTTTTTGCAATTGCTATTTTAAGTTGCGGATTTATACTCATTCATGTATTTTTGTATGGGGGATTGACTCAACATGAACCACCTGCCTGTGAGTTCATCATAATAAAATAAGGTCACACTGAACATGCATACATTTCAGCTTACTTATGTGTTTTAAGTCATTTTGGAAAAACAGTTGAGCTCAGTGGCACCGAGGAGTAAGCTATAAAAACACTTTGCCTGCACAGGTAATATACAGAATAATACTTAAGAAAATATATCAAAAAGAAAAAATATTAAATGTAGACTATCTTGTGATGTTGTTATATAACTGAAATACTTTCATGTATTTATTTCCATCATTTCAACATTTTGAAACATTTTGAACTGTTGAACAAGATTTCCAGTGATGCTGCAAATTAACAAGAAAAAACAACACACTCGTGCAAAATGCAAAGAAAATCTACAGCTGAGCGAGACCTGGGTCCAAAGAGCATGTGTAAATCTCATTAGCTGTATATCCAACTGTCCTGGTGGTGCAATTACTAAATTATAAATGTGAAATTAATCAGAAAAAGGGCTCGGTGTTTCCACGAGGGGATTAATCTTGTCCTTGTTGCACCAACGGCAGAGGCATTATTCATGAACCCTCCATTTCTCACTGCCCCCCCTCCTGGAATGAGAAATATAACTCCGAGCCAAGAGCAAGCATTTACTCTCCAACTCTGCCGACCCTGACAAAACAGAGTGGTAATTATGTGAAATTATTGATATAAACAAACTGATGAATGGCCTTTGCGTCAGCGTGTGTATATGTGTTTTTTAACGATGCATGTGTGCATGAATGTGCAGTATTTGCATGCGTGCATGTAGGGAGGTGCATTTTTGTTGGAGTAGGTGTTTGCCCTTGAGATTGCAAATGAATAGAAGGAATAAAACAGATCTTTGTTTGAGTAAAGAGTAATGTGGGAGATTTCTTTTTCCAAATCTAAACAAAATAAAATTACTTTTCATATTGAGACTCATTTTAGTAAAGGTAGACAAGATGTGGATTTCTATACCTTGTTAAATGTGAAAAGAATTAAGTCACAAATGTAGAACAATATAACACCGAGGTTAGGAGACACTCAAAACTGGTCGCAGCCCTTAATTGAAACTGTGCTGCTCTCCAGAGAAATATCTGTGCCAAACGCAAATCTGCCTGCAGTAAAGACGAACAGTTAGGAAATCTTTAACGGGCCACAATCCATTACAGAGAGTAATAAATGTCCTGGGGAATATACACATCATTGCAGAGTGGGATGTCACCGTACTCTTGCAAAGTCTCATCCTCATTTATGTGCCCATAAGCTGAGCTTTTATGGGGACTTTGTATAAGTTTGTGAAAGTAGAGTCGAGACTGCGTTATGGGATTCTTAATCTGCATGTATCATGTCGTGCATTTTCTCTGCTATGAAAAACCCCGTAGACACAAAGTGCAGCTATTTCCTCGAATTTTCAGCTGTTTTTTCATGACAATTCTTCATGTTTAAAAGGCTGACATGCTGAATTCTTCAACGTCATTTTAATAATAATAAAAAAAGGTGGTTCCCCTTCCTTCCCACGGCATGTTGAACATACACAATGAGTCCATATAGACTTCAGTCTCTGCACTCTGACTCCACTTACATTCACGTCAATCCTGGTGATATATTCAAACCTGTAACAAATTACTCACTCCCCCACCGCCCCGTGGACGACAGGGGCGTCTTGTCTCTGATTGGTGGGCTTTGCTCTCATTTGTCTTTGACAGCCGACGCTGGCCAGCCAGTTGTGCCATTCATCTACCATGTCAGTGGCAGAGCAAGGCAGTCACGCTGTGAAAGGAGAAGTCTGGTCCTCCTTACAAAACGCAGCTGATGCCAGGTATAGATCCTTTGTCTCAAGGCCTCGTCAGGAACCCACATGTCTGCCACAGTGTCTGCTGTAACATGTGACAGGCAGCAGCTCCAGCTGTTATACTGTTTAACACCAGTGATGTGGACGCAGTATCTCTGAGATGTCTGTTAAAACGTTTAAAGTGATATTTTGATATTGATGAATATGAATATGAATATGATGAACCATTGTCAAATATCAACAGTGCATGACTTTTTTGCAGCCTTCATGCAACACACACACACACACGCCGCATTCAGTCAGTCATCCATGTGACAAGCCTGAGATTTACCGAGACGCCTTGCTCTCATAAGTCACACAAATTTTATCAAAGGGGTGTTTTAGGGTCACAATCTTTTTTTTTAAGGTTAAAATGTAAAAAGACACTTGATTACAGTTACAATACCTGCATCAAAATGTAAGTAAATATGCTGAAG
>JAQFJB010000014.1:5550563-5560568 GCA_029874875.1 Naso minor
CTGAATCCTGGCGCCCTCTGCCATCACTGCAGCAGATCCATAATGTATGAGCAATCTATGAAGGTCTCTGATCTTCACAAGTCACACAACACTAACAATTACCCTACAGTGCTGACCGCTAAACCCTGAATTATGAATGAGCCAAGATGTCAAAAGGAGCACAGTTTACAGTCAGCTCCACCAAAACAATAAAACACTGCACTACAAATAGCACTCTGACATTTCACAGCAAAACTTATGATGCCAAGTGTATTTGTTCCTGATAAACGGGTTTTCTGCGTGGAAACTTCAGACTGTATTCAGGATGTCTCAACAGAAGAAGCTTTTCAATACTGAAAATTCAAATCCTTTGAGGCCTGAGATAGAAATCTACAGTCTGGTGAGCTGAATGGGCAGGATGTGGCAGACGTTAGTCCTGCCTGTGAGATGGCTGTGGGTGGATATCAAGAGGAAACCATCTCTTTAAGCAAGAATGCTGGATGTCACGGTGAGCTGTGGCTACACAGTGTAAAAAAAAAACATCCTCGTCACGGCTAAGGCATGCAACAAACCCAAGGGAAATCCACAATGACAAAATGTTAAACTGAAATGGCCATTTAAATGCACAATATGTCATTGCTGCCACTAGAGGTCTCTCTGTCAAAATAGTAACAAGGACAAACGTTCAGACCCTACAATGCTGAAGGAGAGGGCAATTTGTCCCTGGTGCAATTGACACGAAGAGACATAGTTATGGGGTGTAATGAAGCACTGTGGGATCATGGGATTTGTTCATTTCATTCTTTAAAATCTATCAAACTGACTTAGACAGAAATGTTAACAGGGTGAGATAATGTCTTAAAGTTTTATTCATGTTACCTTTTGTCACAAGTACTAACTTCCTTCCTCACTCGGACTGTTGTTAGCCAGAAGTTAGCGTCAGTTAACAAAATAAAACGCACCCTTACCTTAGACAAAATGATGTATTTCTCAGATTGAAATATACAGGAAAACATTTGAAACAATGTAAGTACACAATTTAACAAAATATATGTTTGAAATGTCAATTTTTAAAAAATTTAATTCAGAATATTGTGCGTTCAACTAGGAGCCTGGCAGTGTTTTGAGATAATGCTAATATGCGCATGCTAATATGTTTAACATAATCCTGTTATCATTTTGATGTTTAGCGGCATTGTTTACCATATTCTCCACGTTGGTTTAACATGTTATCTGGCTAGCATCTGCTAATTAGCACCAAACACCAAGTACAACCCACTTTTTGTAGATGTTTGGCCATAAATCTAAGGACTGTAAACTATAACTTTTAAGCTAATGATGCTAGATGAGTTTCTGTTATGAAAAAGTCATCACAATCAATCCTGAGGAGGACATAAAGGGTTTGTACAAAAATTTTGTACAAACCCACCGAGTGGTTGTTTTGTATTTCAGTGATGGCCAAACCTTCATGCTGCTGTTGTGGCAAGTAAACACAACACTGGTGTTGCAAGATTTGTGTCATAAGAGTTGAATCTTACTTGACGGTTCCTGAGGTGTTCCTGAGTACAGAGGCGGCAAAGCTCTGAGTGACTCCCACCAAACTGGTCCCGTCCACCTCCACAATCAGATCGTTCACCTGGATCCTGGTGGAGGAAGGTAACAGACACTTTAGGATTTACAGCCATAGCTCTTCATCATCTTTATGTTTAAGCCCACACAAGCCAACTCCTTTGATCGGTCCTCGTTCTTGGCAGCAAAAGCTATCTGCAGTTGCCAAGATTTAGAAAGACAAGTGGGACAATGAGTATCCATTCCTGGAAATAAAACTACAAATACTAAGCTAACCCTGAGCTGACATTTGGCTTACAAAGCAAAGGCCTTTTCAGTTAGAATTAACATACCTGCCATCCCTGTGTGCGGCTCCTCCTTCTGTGACTGTCTTCACAAAGATGCCCAGCTTCTCCAGGCCCATGTCAGCTCCTGCCCCCATCCCAATGATACTGATGCCCAGGCCATCGCCATCTGAGAGAGTGGGAGACACCACATCAGCTGTTGTATTACATTCAGTTTCGTTTGTTGTACTGTCATGTACTTGAAAGAGAAGCACTGGAGCTCATGGACTCTCTGTGGGTGGCAGAAAGGCTTTGAGTCACAGTGTCATCACCCGTCGGGTCCAAATGTTTGGTAATAATTTGCAGTGGTAGACTAATTTCAGAGAAGTGAGCTTGTGTTTGAGAGGTTGTTTGATTTCTGGAGCAGTAGAATAAATGTTGGTTGGGAGGTAAAACAGCAGTGTTTGGCCATTTCCCCTTTAACACAGATGGGATCCAAATTAAAGGCCCCCAGTGGAATTTTCATATAAATAAACAAAGTTATGTTTATGTCCAGTATTACTCACCGAATGCATCAGAAAATCCATTTTATTCCTTGTAAGAAATTACAAATCCATTTCTTTTTACAGTATTAAACCCTGCATTGTTGGCACACATGCTTGCTTGCTAGCAGTTGACTTCTTCCCTGCCTTTCTTAACTTCGTTTTGCACATTACTGCCACCAACTGTCACTGGTTTTTTGGTACAGTGAGCTGAAGAGAGTCTTTGTATATGAGGAAATCTACCAGGGCCATGCAGCACATTGCTGTGCTGGAGCAAGTCCATGAAAAGATTTCTTGAGTGGCAACAGAATCTTAAATCCTAAGAATAACTGGAGGCTATGCAGGGATCAGAAAAAATTTCAACTCTTTTCTCTGCACTTTTCTAAACAGACAGCTTTATTCTGTCTGTTGCTGTTATTAATTTATAGTTGTAATAAAGGCATGAAGAAGCTTCAAAGCTTCTTTATATATCAAGTACAAAGAAAAAGTAAAGCCTTCTATAGTTTTGAAATGGTAATAACACAAATTCAGGTCTAAGTATGTGACTTCAAAAGTCAGATTAAAATGACTGATAACACCCAGATTTCCTGTCTGAGCTATATGCAGTATTAGTTTGTCAGCACTGTTTCTCTCTTTGCTCTTTTGGACCAATAACTACGGTAACTATTTCATTTGATTTAATCGATGTGGACAGCACACACAGCGGCACATCATTTATACAGAACATGGTCACATATGGTATCCTGCCTAACCTGCCCTGTACACATATCTAAATATAGTCGTCTATAAATATATTAATGCACCATAATGTCGAAGGGATGTTGGAAATGTGGCTCACTGGGGAGTAATGGAAGGTAAAAACAATGTACTGTCTTTGCCTTTTGGGAAACAAGGTGGGGTTATATTTCAGATTTGAAAAAACAAAAATAAAAAATCATGCAGTCAAGTGGCAGGTTAAACATTATGTAAGCAAGCAGAACTGCTTATAAGTCTTCGTTTGACCAAACTCAGGTGTTCTGAATGCAGCTAGGCAGATTTTGGAGAGTGGAAAAAGACAGCTGGCTCTTTGGGTATCTTCACTCTGGTCAGTACCTTTCTCCAGCTCCACGGGGAACAGGTCCAGCCTCTCCACCCTCTTCTCCAGCTCATACTCAGCAGACGCTGCCATGGGATCCACGTCTTCATTACGCCTGTCATAATCCTCATTGGGGTAAGTGGCAAACACCTTCAGGAGGAGATGAAGACACTTAACAGGGCTGACAAGCACAAACGCTTACGTTGAATAATTCAATATTATTGAAATACATTTATTATCTTTCTTGAGAGTCAGGTAAGCAGATCAACACCACTCTCATGTCTGTCAGATATTAAGGTAACATGAAGTGACAGTTAGCTTGAGAGGGTTTTTTTTAGCACAAACGCTAGCAATTGAGGGAAGTAGTTAGCTACTGTTTAAATGTAACTAAACCCACCAATATGCACCACTAAAGGTCACTCATGAAGATATAAAGTCTAGTTTCTTCTGTGCTGTTCAACATGAAACTAAAAATTGGTTGCTTTATGTGTGACAGCCAGGCTAGCTGTTTTTAGTCTTTGTGCTAAGCTAAGCTAACATTTCCTGGCTGTAGCCATTTTCAGCACACAGACATGACTGTGAAATCAATTTTTTCTTTTGAGTGCAAAAAAAAGTCAAACTACTAAATAAGTGACGCTCTCTGTGATGGTTTTAATCTGCTAAAATAGGAGTCTGTGTTAGCCTTTTGGTAACATGTCTCCATTTTCTGCTGCTTGAGGTGACCAATCATTTCATAACAGATGCTGCAGCTCACTGCCGTTTCATTCTTCTACCCCTTTTTGCATTTACTCCAAATATAGAAACTGCTAATGAAGAAAAAAAAAAGAAACGAGAAAAACACTTCCTGTGCACCCTCGAGAGCCTGGTATGTTCAATCACTTGTGTAATGTGTATGCATTTGTTTGTGTGTGTGTGTGTGTGTGTATGTGTGTGTGTGTGTGAGTGAGAGAGAGAGAGAGAGAGAGAGATAATGGCAAAATACACATTTATTTACATATAAATGTTGTAATTTGTGTCTTTACTGTAGGTGTTAACAAACAATTCCACAGAAAACTATACAGCAGTGTTTATTAGCAAAAATATTCATGCATTAAATCAGTATTTCTGTTTACTTCCTGAAATATGTGTCTGCCTAAGCTAACTCAAATGGAAAAAAAAATTTTATGATGCATTCATGAAGAAGTTACTGATCTCAGTTCAACTTTTAATTTCATTATGTTTGAGCTCTAGATAGAGGACTCATGATAAAAGAATGTCAGTTTGTGTACTTAGACATGCTCAAAATATTTGCAATTACAAAAATGATTACAGCTCATCACTAAATATTCAGGGACTCTTGAGTTGTTTGCAGCTAAGATGAGAGGCTTCATGGAGTGTTGTCATGATACCAGGTCCAATATAAATGTCATTCTCTTCAATACTTTATGGTACTTTTTCAAAAAAAGAGGGAAACACTCTTAAAGGTCATTATTGATCTTTATTTTAAAACTGAAGCTTTTAGAGCAAAAAAATGATTTGAAAATTATGGCGATACATATAAGCCCTAATTAGTTTGAGATACCATAACCTAGAAAATATTTTTATGAGACTGATTTTTTTTAATGACTTCAAGTTTATTGAAATTTTCAATTTCACAGCCCACCACAGAAGGAGGTAGGCATAGGAAAACAACAAATCTAGGACTAGGTTACATCATATTATAGGCCAATACTCAAAAAAAAAAGAAAATAGAGTTCCAATGTTGTCCTTATATAAAACGCTGATTCTAGCACCATCACCACAGGCAGCGTTGTGCTCCAATAGCAAGGCATTGGCATAAAATTTAAAAAAGATTCTGTTTTTTTTTTTGTTCTAAAAGTAGTGTAGTACCTTTTTGAACACTTAAGTACCACAGTACTTTTTCAGTACCAGTATACTATACAAGGCTAATGCATGGTTTAATAATATCTGACCACCAGTGGTGAAACAGACATAATGCAGTTTAAATGTATCGACCATTTTAAGCAAAACAGGCTTCCGAGCTGTATCATTTTACAGCGGTAACATACATCAAACACACTGTGGGGAGGATCAATCAAAACCACTGAAGTTGCTCTCATGAAGACAGAGGCCTCTGTTTCAGTGCCCAACTTCCTACATTCACTCTGGTCTACCAGCATGACAGTTTACATAACCACCTCTAGCATGCTAATGGAGGCCTTCTGCAGCTGCTGCTCACAGGCCTCACACACACACACACACACACACACACAGTAAGCTCAATCTTTAAAAGTCTTCGTTTCAGTCTTCCGAGGTGATTAAGCATGCACCACCTTGCATGCTCTGCTAGCCACTCTGATTCAGTGCTTGGCCCTCTCCTTTCACACATTCTTTCATTTACTTGATTAAATTTCTCGACATTTCTCTCCACAATCATTTGTTCCCTCTGCTGCAAACACTTGAGCACTTTTTCTCCACTCTTTGTTTGCTTTACCCTCTTCATCTCTCCCTCTTTCCTCTGATGTTTACTTTGTCTGTCTGTGTTACAAAGTAGCATCTTGTAGCTTCAGAGCTACCACTCAGTCATGTGGGCCCCGTCTCCTTAGCAACCCCACAGTAAAGAGCCTGTCAGTTTTGACAGGGCCTTTGAAATGTAAACAGCCCCTCCTTTCTCCGATTTATTCAGTATCATTGTATTATCATGCATCACTGAACGCTGTACAAGCTTCTGCTTCTACTTTTAAGCCTCCCTTGTCCATAAAAATAGAGCGGAGCCAAAGCACTGCCAACACTGTATGTTCACACAAGTGATGAGGAGGATGACGCGTAAAAATTACATGCTGGAAATTTAATATCATCACATTCAATCAGTAAAGAATTTTCTGAATATAATTGAATTTAAATATGTTGTCCTTAAAGAGTGACAGAAAATAAGAGGACTAATTCGCCATATGCATATTTCTTTTTTCAAGATAAACTAAATATGAAGCTACCACCAGTAGCCTGTTAGCATAGCTTAGCATAAAGACTGCAGAGGGGAAACAGCTAGCCTGCAAGTTTTTTCACTTTCCCAAGATGTAGCTACTTCTTTAGTTGACAATAATCTTATTTATCATCAATTACATCTTGTTATTTACTTGGAGACTGTTTATCAGATAAAAACTAGCAATTCCAAGACTTTAATGAAGAATGTGGGACAATTTACTTAATTTAAGGGCCTGACCAACATATTGGTTTGCCGATATTAACTGCTGGGTATATATTATTCGAAATGTGTGAATGTTAAAACTTAAATTTAAGGCCAGAAAAAATGCTTGGAATAGTGATTTAAAATGGTGTAACTACATAGTTTGTCCAGTAGAGGGCGGTCAATTATTTATTAACTTATAAGTGAAGCATTTACTGTTCAGTGCACTGATGTTTGGAATAAAGTTTGTTAAAATATTGAGATATCCTGCCTCCATTACATATCTTTGTCACAAGTACATGTAATGTGTGTAATGTGTAGTATCCACTCATCGGATATCGGATTTTTTTGCTCCCTAAAATCAGTATCGATCCTAGAAATCCCCATCAGTCGGGCCTTAGTTACTTTTTCTCTACTTTTTAATATTTTAAAGACTGTACCATAATTTAAAAAAGGAGCTGACAGATTAATGCAGAATGAAAATAATAATTAGTTGCAACAGCACTGATGTCATTATCTGAACTGCAGTTATATTTTACATTATGCATTAAAAGAATCAAATTGAACCCAACCTCATTGCAGATGACACAGCATGGAGGCAGCACTGAAGTCTAATGGCTTTTGATTTAGGTTACCTTCGTATTTAGAGGGATTAGCAGAATGTGGATTACAGACACACAAAATACACTGTTTGCATCCTAAGTAACAGCATAAAACAACAACAGTGCACATCAAGCCTGCGTGCCCACTGTGGCGCTCTCACGTGGCACCGCTTCCCTCCTTGAGTTTAAGGCTCAAGAGGCCACAGCTGGTGGCTTACGTGCCCTCATTTTACACCCACGATGCTGCAAGATCAAACATGGAGGTTCAGCAGCTTTAAAGTGGCAATGGATAAAAATACAGCCATGATCAGACGTGTGTCGTGACCTCCAGCCTTGGGCCAGTTTAGGAGCAGACCAGGCTTCAGTCTTCCACTCGTGGACAAAGCCTTAACACTTTCACTTCCCAGGGGGAGATTTTCTCCCTCCTTCTGTGCCATGATCCCATGCAGGGCAGACAGACTAATGGGATCCTGCATGATGCAACCTCTCAACCCAACTGCACCTAAGTATGCAGAGTGGCACAGTAGATGAACTTCTCGAGCAGTGAGGTGCCTATCTTTGGAAGACAAACATTGGGATTAAATGGCAGGGTGGTGGGGGGTGGGCAGGGCTGGAGAAGGACGCTGCTCCAGTTGTGGCAGATAGTAGGTCAGAGGAGCTAACAGATGGCCAGGAAACTCCCTTCCTCCCTCCCTCCCTCCCTCCCTCTGTTACCATCCGCCTGGGATGTCCGACAACAGCTTTGTGGGCAGCTAGCAAGAGCCACTCAGCGGCTACCGGACTGTGCTTGTGTCTCTACAGAGCACCCACTTGGGACTCTAAAGGGTATTAAAAATAGCCAGTAAGTGACAACTACCAGTTTATAATGCCGTTGTCGTGACAGAGAGATGGTTAAATGATAGAGCTGCCCCGAAGACCTTTGCTCTCCAGCAGTGTGGTTCCATTTTGATGGCCCTCTGGCTGCAATGTGATTGGGTGTAACTGTGGTGTTTTAACTAGCGAGTCGGTACCCGTTTCCCCCTCCTCCTCCTCCTTCTCCTCCCACTGCCCACAGCAGCATGTCTAGTGCTGTGTTTCTTTCCCTCTAGACTCTCCAAAAACAGATCTAATTTTGGATCTGTCCAATGGGATTTGTGGAGGTGGTGCCATCACAACAGAAACAGTGTTTCCACTCTGTCTCTCCAAACTCTGTTCCCAACATTACATCTTTTTTATTACCCACACTGCTCTTGCTGTTGTTTCAACTGGATTCAGGAATGTTAGCTTCTCTGCATCACTTTGATTCTTCCATAAATTCAGAAGGGAATCATGCTGATTGTGATGCATAATGTGACGGCTTCTCTTTGGATGGCTCACTGTCAGAATGCTTGTGTGATGCTTAATCACCTATAAAAGTTAATGATGAGCAGACATAAAGAAGCACTCTTCCTGTTAACAGTTTAATGACACCAGGTCAGGTTAAACATATCCAGAAGCGGCAGGTAATTGCTTCTAAATCCACCTTAAAATTGAGAGTTAATCCAGATCCCAGATGTGCAACGCACAGACAGAAAAACAAGCATGTGGTCCTAGCTGCCATCGCTCTGGACCGCTTTCTTCCCAGCCAGTAAAATGGATGTGGTGGGTCTGTCATGGTAACGTTTGCGTGGCACCGGAGCCAGACTCTCATTTGGCGGGCCAGTTTTGGTCAGCAGTCATGTTTAAGCTTAGCGCTGACCTCAGGGAGAGACACGGCAGCATGAGAATAAGGTCACTGACAGAGGACTGTCCCGCATGTGCACAGATACAGATACAGCTCATATATGCAGAAAACTGAATGATGTTCTATTAATGTATTATATTATCATTATTGCAGTAATACACACTTAAATAATATATATTTAACGACTTATGATATTTAATAGGATTTCTACATTTCTCTGTACTACCTTAATTCACTTTTTCATTCAATTTGCATCATTGATATTTAATAAACTGTATATTTAAATATCTTAAAGCTCCTACACACCAAACTTACAACAAAGAACAAGCTGCGACAAAGATCGGCTTCTGCGTCATGTTTCTGCCACCGCTGTCTATTCTACATGATGAATCAGCCAAAAAGCATCATCGCATATTGTGGCATGTTCCTTCATTGACGGTTTATTTCAAACAGCACGTGTATTACTTTAAACCGGAAAAAAGTCCCCAACAAATTTGCCATTTACTTACTTATGAGCAATGTTTGTTGCAAACCACAGTACCCAGCTGTGCCCAGGAAATTACTTGATGAAACTATGTTTGCTATTTGTTTCTTAAAATGTACATCATCAGTAGAAACAGATGGGTTTGGGACTGAGTGCAGCAGACAGAGCAGAGAAGTCTTCAGAGTAGGGATGAGTACCAATATGGTACCAGTACCAACATGTTTGATACCTATCAGACCGAACCACAATGCAGATTTCAGTGCTTCATTTTAGTACCAGTTAATTGATATCAGAGCCAAGGAGAGGTGTATTTTGCTTAAGTTGTAGCTAGGGTTTGTGGTAGATTTCGTTGAGAACATTTTTTTAAATGTTTGTTAACGTTGTAAACCTTCACCTTGTGTTTTGTTTTGTCTTTTTCTTTAAAAAAGTATCGACTTTAGAGATGATCCAATACCTTTTTTTTTTCCTTCCTGATACCGATTCCAATACCCAAACTTGCATAGCAGCCAATACGGAGTGCTGATCTGATACCAGAGCGTAAAAAATATTTTCTTTAAAACTTAAGGTGTAATCATAATTTAGTAAAATAAAAAGATTTAAACAAAACATTATAAAACAGTAGT
>JAQFJB010000014.1:5560668-5573984 GCA_029874875.1 Naso minor
GGATGTCTTCTTTGATGAGGTGTCCATTCAGAAAAAGACCCTGGGATCATTTTACGCCGGATTATCCCTTTAACTTCCAGGTTGGGAACCAGTTAGGGCTGCTGCTATCGATTATTTTCATTCCCAATTAATCATTTGGTCTTTAAAATATCAGACAACAGGGAAAATTCATCATTATAATATCCTAGAGTGCAAGTTAATGTCATTAAATGTCATATTTTCTCCCATTAACAGTCTTAAACCTAAAGAAATGCGATTTAATGTCATGTAAGACCAAGAAAAGCAGCAAATTCTCATATTTGAGAAGCTGGGATTAATTTATAGTCAAAATAGTTTTCAAGTCATTTTCTGTCACCCAACTTATGAACTTAATTAAAAAATTGCTAAAGCTCTGACACTAATGTTGTGCCTTAAAGTCATGAATGAATCCAAGAATAAGAGGAATAATCATTAGCTGCAGCCTTATTTGTGACGCTTTATTTTTATTATATTTATTAAACCACTGAAAGTCCAGTTCATCTTGTCAGAAGAATCGCTGTGACGTTTCCTCCCTCCCCTTTGCAGTTTAATCTCTCGGTGGCAGTGCCGACTACGCCTGCTCCCACAATGGGTTCAGGGATTCTGGAGGATGGAGGCGACTTCACCCCTCCCGAGTCTCCCCCAAACAGAGACTATTACCTGGACTACATCGTGACAGTGATCGTGCCCCTGATCATCGCCATCATCCTGTGTCTCCTGCTGGCCTATGTCATGTATTGCAGACGAGAGGGAGTGTATGCATCTGTTTTAAATCTACTGCATGAAAAATTATTGACTATTACATGATAAAGGGTCAGTTTTCCACCTGTGAAACATTTTCCCACTTACACTTGTGGAGCGGGTCATTTCTGTTAATTGGTGAACTGGCCCTTTAATCAAGTTTTTGATCCTTATAAATTGTGACCTTTTTTTTCACAGTGAGAAAAGAAATGCAAGAACAAACCAGTAAGTACACATCTTTGCATTGATCAGTGATGAAATGTCGTGCAAGTGCTTTTTTTAAAGTAGTGTAATGTAAATCATATTTTTGATATTTAATATTTTGTCTGAGAAGTAACTAATAACTACAGCCTTAAGATAAAAGAAGTGCAATAAAAAAGAACCAAATTTTCCTCAAAAATGAAGCATAACTAGTATATGAAGTAGAATAAAGTTCAAATAACAGACCTTTAAATTGCATGTTTTGAGTAACTTTGCACTGCTTCATATTAATCATGAAATCTGAATCTGTTTGAGTCATTCAATGAACTAACGCAGTGAATTAAACCCCCTATGATTGATAAGTTCATGGCCCGAGGAAGAGGGAATTGTTTCTAGAAAACCTGAAACATTTATTTGTCATCATAGGCTCCTCCTACATTTTTACGCTTAGTCCAGCAGTTGTGGAGCACAAGGATCCCTTTTATGTTAAAGTCTGAGACTTGATTCCCCAGAAACTGATCCATAGCAGCAATGATGTCAGCATAACTGTCAAAATGGCAACTACTCAGCTCCACCTTTAATTTGGGAAGGTGGTTGTAGGCCAAGGGTGCCAACTCAGGTGAATAGGACAAGTTCAAATCCATCCACAGTCCTGGAAGACTGCACGTAGACCGATGTCATTTTTCTTAGCCAGTGCTGACTTGCAGTTGTTAAATACCCAAAACAGAAATACCTAAAAAAGCTATTCACTTTAAATTTTCTGCCTAATCATTCAAAGAGTTAGACTGCACTTGCATGTATTTAGAGCTATATAACACCTGCTTTTCTACCTCAGGCCAGGGACTTATCAACCACTCCTCCTGAACTGTAGGTTCCTGTAACTGATGTTCTCTTGGCTGCAGAATTCAGCTGTTCCACCACAACACTATCCATGGGAACTGCCACGAGCTGAGGAAGATGGCTGGAAACCGTGCTGGTCCTCCACCTTTGTCCACACTGCCTATGTTCAACAGCAGAACAGGGGAGGAGACTCAACCGCTGCGGTCTGACAGCCCCAGTGTCCCCCTCATCATGGCCCAGCAGTAAGAACCTCACCCATGACTCTTACTGTTAACTCATGTCTGATGTCCTTTTCATTACCAGCATCAGTCATCCTGCTGCTGCTGTCATTTCTGTTGTGTGACTTTTATTCATATCTATTTGTTGTGTGAGCCCTGATAAGTCAAATTAATTCTAAATCTAGATTTTTTAAAAATAATTTTCTTATTTATTTTTTTACTTTCCTGCTTTTATAGTGATCCTTACAGCGACACACTGCCCAGGTAAACCCACTCACGGGACTTCCTCATACAACACTTCATTCATTCCAATCTATATTTGTGTTTTACTGGATTATTATTGATGATTGAAAGATCATAAACTCACCATGTTTTTGCAGGAAGTGAAAACAACGATGGAACAAGCGTCTTTCATAGACCAAGTGCCATTCATATCGTCATTTGTGACCTCATTCTATGATCCTGTGTTTGCAGTGGGAAATTGTGCTTTTTCTCCGTCTTTAGGTGCCTTTTAAATAAACGAACAATGTGTGGTTTGTCAAATTGTCACAAAGTGTTTATCAGTTCCTGTATTCCACCATCTTTGACAACTAATAAAACACTCTTTCATAAGTAACATTTTCCTTTTTTGCTGTAGGAGGTCAGATTCAGGTTTGATTCAGTGTTGAACTTTCCTTTAAATTAGCTGTTGTTGCACTAAAATTCCACAAGAGGTCACTGGTATATCTCCTTCTGATTTGAGAGTTTTTGGGTCGCTCACACACACATCTCTTCAGCATTAGGTTAACAGATCAGTCTCAGAACAAGCTTCATTTTCTTTCAAATCTTCCTATTTTTGAGTGATTGTGGCGATAAAAATATGAAAAGTGCAATAGCTGCATGTCTGATTAACATTTAATCTTCACTCTCAGTTTTAAGTCGGATATCTGAAGGAATTTGGAGGCAGCTGTATTAAAAAATAGCAATTATGTGTGTAACAAGGCAGAAAAGCCATGATGTTTTATTTTACATCAGCTTTGTTTTCACTGCTCCTTAACAGAAATGTACTCAGTGCAACTGCTGTGGAACAGTTGATTCATGAAACTATTTTACTCTGTTTCTATAAAAGAACATGCACGATCACCCAGACACTGTGACAGTGTGTGTTGCAGCTTAATCAGATGTACTATTTGCCTAACAGTTTCACAACAGTTGCAAAACAGGACAGTGAAAACTCAGCCACTGAGTAGACCACTTCACATGCTTTATTTCAGCACCCAAAATAATTAAAAACATCTCAATTTATTATACATGTACAAAATAAGTACAGAATCTCTCTTTTAAACCATGAAAGTGGGTCTGCTTCAAATTTTTTTTTAAGAAACCCTTCGCGAAAGACATCAACAAACAACATAAACAACAGGGTGGGAGATGTGTGCTGTTTCTTTTTTTCTTTTTAGTGAAGAGGAGTTTTCCACAGGGGCAAACAGACAGACGGATCAACACTGAACACATGGGCAGGGAGAATGACTCTGTAAGCAGAGTCACTTGCTTTTATCTACAAAGACATGATTGCATGCATTACATCTGCAGTGATCACCTTCTGTGAGGACCTCTTGAATCAAACCAACACTTAAAGAAGAAAACAATTGCACTGCATAGACAACAAGAGTCAATTTAGTAGCACCAAAGGTTCCGCAGGCATTAGTGGCAATAATTACAGTATGACAGTGAGAGATTCACCATCAAACACCAATAACTGGACCTCAAAATGGTAATAGCACCTTTGAATGTTTTTGATTTCCCCACTCGTGTAAAATAAACCCTTGTTATTTAAGAAAAAACTGGGGTGACTTCTTGTTTTGAGGTAGCCATCTACATATTACAATGAAGGCGAGCTTTTTCTGTTGTCTTGTGCTCTTTTCGCTGGTCTTTGCTTTGTCTGAGCAACATTCATGTGGTTTTTTTTTCTTTCCATGAATTTAGAACAAGAAGACACTCTCACACTTTTTACAATTTATTTAACACCAGGAAAATGGTACATATCATTTGTTGTTTTCAATGTCCTTCCGCAGTGGTGGAAAATGGCAAAAGTCACCTGTGTTTCATTGTGTGTGTGGATCTTTTTGTTTTTCTCAATCTCCAGGGGGAAATTTTACACAAGTATATATTATTTTCTTGTTGCCAGTGGAAACAAAAGATTCTTTTTAAAGTGTCCATGTGGTTGGTTTTGGTTGAAGTAGCAGTCCCGAAAACTTCTCATGATTGGAAAAACATAAACACCGTCTTCAGTAGAGTGGTTTTAAGCATGTGGACCAATGGCGGCCAAATGAGTTTTGAATGCATAGAAAAAAGGATTTAGAGATGACTGCTAGAAAAAAAACAACAATGTCATGTCCATATTTCTTTCATTTTTACAAGAAGCAAACGGGGCCAACTTCAGCGCCAAACTCCTGATCAGGTGCACCAACATCCATAGGAGCAATGTCAATGATGGGCAGGCGGGATGTTTTTGATGTCTTGTAGTCAATGACTGTCTTGCCCCATGAGCCAGAGTGTGACTGTGGAGAGGAGCAGAAAGGAGAGAGTGAGCACAAAAGGATCAAAATCTCACTTTTCTAAATTTTTGCTGGTAGAACTGAAAGTCCGAGGACAAGCAGAGAGAACTCACCGTGCAACCATCCTCGCTGACGCTGTATGTGAAGCGGCTGTTGCCCTCGGCTCTGATCTCAACGTCATTGGATCCCTGGAGAAGCAGGGCCTTCTTCAGGTTGCCAGTGGTGGAGTCCATGTAGGCGACGCTGTTCTTGCAGTGGTATGTGATGTTCTGAGAGGCCTGGTTGGACATCAGGCGCATGAAGGTCATCTGGATGCTGACGTCCTCGGGATCAGCTCCATCGCTGCCATACTGGAACTGCAAGGTGGAGAGGAGAAAGGTGCGTGGGCTTTACTGTCATAGTCTTAACAGTGTCTACTCTACGATCTGTTGGTTCATGAGGAAGATTTTAAGTTTTATCTGGTTTTTGTCGTCTTACCTGGAATCCACCGGTCATGGACTCGCTGAACCAGACGTGCTTCTTCTCTCTGATGTTCTTGCTCTGGTACCAGTTCTTCATGGGGATGCTGGAAGTGCTTGGATGGATGCAAGTCTCTCCAGTCTCCATGTTGCAGTGGACCTTGATGGCATCCAGAGGAGATCCCTGGTTGGGATCAACCCAGTACATGCCTGGAACAGGGGAACATAAAACCGTTTGAATCTGAGTTCATCCGTATCTTGTGCTTTATCTACAAGATGCACTGAGGCTCAGATCTGCACTCACCGCTCTTCCACTCGGGGTGGCACATCCTCAGGTCACGGCACATGCGTGCGGGACTCTTCTGGGTGCCGTCGGGGCTGCGGATCTTCTCGATCTTCTGAGTCAGGGTCTTGAGGGTGGTGTCGACCTCCATGTCGCGATCGTGCATCATCTTGGGGTCGTCAGCGCGGTAGTGGCTACGGAAGGGATCGGGTGCCTTCTCCTGAATAGGCTGGCTGACAAGGTCGAATCCAACGCCGGGAGGTCCAGGGGGTCCAGGAGGTCCAGGAGGTCCAGGAGGACCCTGTTTGGAGACATACGGTGTTTAATAAATGCGGACACTTTCTTAAGATCTTGATGCACAAGTACTTGCTCAGAGCAGAGATTGTAGTGCAACTCACAGCAGGACCCATCTCTCCATTACGACCGCGAGGTCCAGGGGGTCCAATGGGTCCAGGCAGACCGTTCATGCCATCCTTACCAGGGGCACCACTAGCTCCAGAAGGTCCCTGTGGGGCAAAGCCACATCATCACTTAATAAGAAACAATTCATAAGAGTTCAGCTGCCATTTAACTTACATTATGCAAAAGTGTGAAACTGGGAAATGTGTCAGTAACTATAGCATGTGTAGTCCTATTAATCATGCACAATGCTTCTGTTATGAGCATCCTGGAATATTTTACACTTACAGTTTTTACTTGGTCAATGAAAATTTGATGCACAAGACTAAAAAAAAAAATCCAAGTACCAGATTTATTGTGAATCAATTTTTGGTGTAAAAAACTGCTTGTAAAACAAATGTTCTTACTCTTGGTCCAGCAGGTCCAGAGACACCAGCGGGTCCTCTCTCTCCAGCAGCACCCTTGAGACGAACAAGATGTGAACATTAAACAAGATGAAACATGAACATGAGAAAAGTTTCAATTTTTTGATTCCATAATCTACTTGAAAACAGTTCACTCACAGCAGGTCCGGGCAGACCCTGCATGCCGGTGAATCCTCTGTGTCCCTTGTGGCCTCTTTCTCCAGCCTCACCAGCCTCTCCTCTGTCTCCCTTTGCACCAGCAGGGCCCTGAATGAGAGCAGGAGAAGGTATTTTATTACATACAAGGTATCTCAAAAGGTATACTTATGTATGCTACTGATGCATATTATGTTGTGATGTACGTACAGCAGGTCCACGGGCTCCAGCAGGACCAGCAGAGCCAGCAGAACCAGCGGGACCCTGAAATCAGATCACAAGTGAAACAAATTATTTGCACTGTGACATACCAGATTGAGTTTCATTTCTTATCAAGCCTAAGATAGGTAAGAGGGGGACTTACAGCCTCTCCACGGTCACCAGTCTTGCCAGAGGGGCCGACGCTTCCGGGGGCTCCAGGAGCACCAGGAGGTCCAGGGGGTCCAGCAACACCAGACTCACCACGGTCTCCCTATGGAAGCAAAACTCCAGTGAGACAATACTTGGAACCTGAAGGCTAATTTAGTAGGATGAGATGGCCCAGCAAAACATAACAAAAGGTTTGCTGTTTACATTAATTTCAGGGTAAATGATGGAAATTAATCCAGATGAGGAAGCGGTTACCTTGGGGCCAGGAGGTCCGTCGCGACCGGGGGCACCATCGTGACCAACAGCTCCCTGTGAAAGAGAAGCAAGGATTCAATCATTAAAATGTTTGATGGTTAGCTACACACTCGTGAGGCCATTCTGTGTTGAACCGAAGTGTTCATCACTAACCAAAACATCTGCAGTGTATGAGACCCAAGTTCTCTACAAGTCTGTGATTCAGAGCAAGCATGCAGCAGATTGGAGACCTCATACCTCACGACCAGCCTCTCCAGGAGCACCAGACAGTCCAGGGGGTCCAGCAGGTCCGGGGGCACCACGCTCACCAACAACTCCGGAAGGTCCCTGCTTTCCAGGCTCACCCTGAAGAAAGACAAGGAAGATCAGTTTGTGCATGCAGATGGAAGCACTGAGGAAATAATCCAAAAGTTGGTTCAACCTTCACGTTTATATCCATGCAATTCTTTCTCCATAATGTAACCAATATTTTTTGTGCATTTAACCTATTTTGCTCATTTAGTTGAATGCATTCTAGTCCTGGTGAATACTCACAGCTGATCCAGGCAGACCAGGGAAACCACGCTCTCCACGCAGTCCAGGGAGACCTACAATACCACGCTGTCCGCCAATACCTTGGGGTCCAGGGATACCACCGGGGCCCTGCACAGGACGACGCAGAAGCCGGTCAGAGAGTACATTATGAAGAGCAGATAACTGTAGTACATTTCAGCCTGACAGAACATCTGTTTATGAATTACAGCAGGCACTCACAGGGGCACCATCAGCGCCAGGAGATCCCTTCTCTCCAGCAGGTCCGGGGGCTCCAGAAGCACCAGCCTCACCAGGGCGACCAGCAGCACCGGTCTCACCACGTGCTCCTCTTGCTCCATCTTTGCCAACAGGTCCAGCGGGTCCGGGGGGTCCAGCAGCTCCCTGCAGATAAGCAGAGGATTGAAGTCATTTCATTCAGCAAAGATGGAGGTCCTCATGCCAACATACTGAAGAGATGTGGATCAGGTGAAACTTACAGAGGGGCCAGAGGGTCCAACTCTGCCAGCAGGTCCAGGGAAACCAGTAGCACCCTACACACACATATCACACACAAGAGATGACAGTTTATTCAACATCTAACAGCATCCCTGATTTCACCATCACTGACATCAAAATCTCACCTGCTAAACAGCATGCAACATTTTCTTATCTCAGTTCTAGTACTCTGAGTGACAGCAATAAAGTTCAATCTGATCTAATCTAATCTTATCTAATCTAAGAATTATGGGATACTTACAGGAGATCCAGCACCACCACGAGCACCTTTGGGTCCAGGAGGACCAGCAGGTCCCTGTTGGCAAAAAACGTTGGTAAGTGAAAGAAGAAGCACAGTCTAAGGCTGCCTTTATATTACATGGTTCAAGTAGCACAATTCTGATTTTCTCTAATGTGACACAGATTGGATATGAATACTGAACATGTAAGCAGGAAAAAAGCACATGGAAGCAGATAATCTCAGATTCATTTCAGGCCTCATCCATGTGTGGAAATAAATTCAATATGAATCGGAGATCTGCCAGCGCGTCTGTGATCTAAGCGGACAGACTGGATCTCACAGCAAATCTCATGTCATTAATAATGTGACGATTCTGCATTTTAATGAAGTAAACGCCCATGCAGAGAATGCTCTGTGCTTTGCGCTAAAAATATGAGCAAGACGGTGAAAGTGCAACTGAGGATGAGTGCTTTCCAGCCTCAAGAGCAAAGAGATGGCAAACGCAAAGTATATGTACAGAAAGAAATTCATCTATGAGGAAAGTTCAGTTTTGACGAGAGAATGCAACTTTAAGAGCTCTGTGCCGGCACAGTAGCCATTGTAGCAACTATTATTGTTCACTTTAGTTTTTGGCACTGATTTTGCCATGTTTGTAGCCAAAGAATGCGAGTTGATTCAAATGGTAACTATGTATAAATGCAATTATCAGATATGGTTCACTTTTAAAACTAGATTTAAGCAGGTGGTCATAAAAATTGGATGTAAGCAACAAATCAGAACTGGACATCAAGGTCTGTAGTGTAAATACAGCCTAATACTTCAATAAGACTACTAAACTCAACACAGGTATTGCTGTAGACAAGTAAAGTTAGCATAAAACATTTTGTGTATTTTATGGCATGTGGACCTACCTGAGGACCAGCAGCTCCAACAGGTCCACCTGGTCCAGGGGCACCAGCGTCTCCCTTGGGTCCGGTGTCACCAGTCTCTCCCTTGGCACCAGGCTGACCATCAGCACCCTGAGGTTGGAGAACAAGAGAAGGAACAGTTCAACACAGGCTTTCTTGTGCATGCTCTACTTTCAATTTGCACTACATTGTGACATATTAAAAAACATCTAAAACTGTATGAAATATCAGTTTTCTGGTATAAAATAAAGTGCGCAAGATTCTTACAGGAGGCCCAGCAAATCCAGCGGGTCCAGCAGGTCCAGTCTCTCCACGCTCACCCTGTTAAAGTGATAAAGAAAAAAGGTTTAGCATCATTCAGTCATAACCACGCAAGATTTGTGATGATATTCTGCATGTGGCATCTTGCAAAGAAGGTACAAATCCAGTAAATAGCATATCTTGTGTTTGCTGTCTAATCAGGTGTGTGTTTGGAGAGGAACTTACAGGGGAACCACGAGGACCAGTAGGTCCAGCAACTCCAACGGGACCAGCCTCTCCCTAAAACCAAAAAAGGGCAAGAGGTCAGCAGCCAAGTTGTTTGATAATCCTAAGCATTTCTCTCATGTCCAAAGACTCAAACTACATTATTTCGTGGCAAGAAGCTAAAATTTGGACATAAAAGTTAGCAAAAATTCTCAACAGACATTTGGATGTATTTGCTTGTTTCCTTCTGTCAAGCTTCTTGAGATAATAACATAATCCCAAATTCCCAACAAGAGGAGTGTTTTCAAAAAATAAGCCCCCATTTTAGGTATAAATATGTATATGAATAACGATACTGTTGGGAGGTGGTAAAGAATGATAACAATCTGGCAAAGATCTTGAACCAAAGTTGTGTTTGGTCTTACCTTCTCACCCTGAGCACCGGGAGGTCCAGGGACTCCAATAGCGCCAGTCAAACCACGAACGCCATCTTTGCCAGGGGCACCATCACCTCCCTTGGCTCCACCGTCTCCCTAAAGAGAAGGTTTATTAAGATTACTTGTGGCAACACTAGAAAAGTGCCCATACTAACAACAATAACCCCAAAACATCACTACTTAATATTTGGACCATCAGTTTGGAAACTTGAGAGTAATTTTCTTTACCAGCTTATATTTTATGAACCACTGCTGGCTTACTCAGTAATAGTTAAAAGCCTGACTTTTAATGTGATCTTCCTTCCTGTCTTCCAAACTTCGGCCATTTACTATAAGATAAGTTTGGTTCTTTCTGGGAAGTTTGGGGTGCTACCGTTGTCACTAGTAAGCATAAAAATATATTTTTAAAATGACCTAAATATAACAAATTAGATATATTATTTTCTATCTCTTATACTCTCAAAAAGCTTTTGTCATAACAAACACAAATATAAATCTGCATTATCCTTTTATGTTAAGTATGACTGTACTTGTGATCAATGACCTGAAACCACTTTATCAGATCATGCTAATAAGGTACAGTTGAACTCCAACATCCAATATTGGATCTAGTGAGATGAGCTGGACAGGCATGATACTTACTCTCTCTCCCTTGACTCCGGGCAGACCAGCAGCTCCGCGCTCACCGGGCATTCCCTGCATACCAGGGCTTCCCAGAGTACCAGGGGCACCACCAGCACCAGGCTCTCCCTGCACACACGCAAAAACAGAAACATACACATTAACTTCTGCCGATGATATTCCCTCAGCTGCAAATGAAAGAGCAACTCAAAATAACTAACAGACAAAACTAAATACCATTACTACTAATAATAATAAGAAGAAGAAGAAGAAGAAGAAGAGGAAGAATTCTTCTTCTTATTATTATTATAGTAACAGTAATGAAGTTTTAAATCATTTGTGTTTCCTGTTAGCTACATCCATGCTGGAAAAGCACAATAAAGATGGCAGCCATGTCTTGTGATGGTATTAAAAGGCCCCATCAGAGTGGGTTTTAGATACCTATTGGTTATTTACTCTAAACTAACGTCTGTGTGATTCATAATTTTAAAAACAATATAAAACCTCACTTTAATGAGATTGAAAAACAGTAAAGCTCCCCTTTAAATGCATGAGGGTGCAGATGTGTATCAAAAACATGGGGGAAAGTCACAAGCTGCAACAGATTTCTTGTCTTCTCTCACAAACGTACCATCTCAGCTGTAAATGTAAATAAAATGTGAATGAACATGGATGTGAGAAGTGTTGTAAATATCTGAGAGGCAACCTAAAGTTAATTTTGTTTTGACAGCAGACAACAGAGCACATGGAGTGTGAAGGAGGGGATTACATGACATGTTATGATGTAATGGCAGAATGTTTCCTACAGTATTATTATGCTGAATCACTGTTCCTGTGCAGATCTATAAGGTATTTTTTTAAGAAAAAAATGCTCATTCTGTGATCCTGGATGATCATTTGTGTGCCTTTTACATATTAATATGTTTGAACCAACAATTTTATTTGTCTTCTTACCCTAAAAAAACATTTCATCATGAATAATATGTCTTAAGTCCAACATTTTAACTGCGAGATCAGTGTTTTTTTTCTAACCAACCTTGGCTCCATCGTTACCAGCAGGGCCAGGAGCACCACGGGGTCCAGTTGGGCCAGCAACACCAGGAGTACCGCGCTCACCAGGGAAACCTCTGTCTCCCTAATGGAGAGAACAGACACATTGGTCACATCCATGTTTTAGCTGAAGATCAGAGGAAAACCTGTGTTTTATAATAGATGAAAAAAAATGTTTCATCTCTACTCACTCTGGGTCCAGATGGGCCGAAGGGTCCAGCCTCACCAGGTGCACCCTGAACAAAAGAGGAGGAGGGAAGAGGGTCGTCATGCAGTCGTGATGACAAGACTTTTATGTGCTTTCAAAGTGTGTGCAAGATCAAATGTGTGAAACAACAACTGCACTGAAGTCTACATAAGAGCAGACTTTTCACAATTCCCAGTGATTCTTACCTGCTCACCAGGCTTGCCAGTCTCACCAGTAGCACCTTGGGGTCCGGGAAGACCCTGCACAGGAAGGCAAGGTAGAAAATTTTAGGATTGAAAAGTGTGATTGTGGCACAGCTCAGAAATATATTAAGAAACATAAAGAAAAAGGAGCTCAGGCTACTGAGACTCTCAAAACATACCTGGAATCCAGGAGGACCAGCAGGTCCCTGCTCTCCCTTCTCTCCAGCAGCTCCCTGAACAGAAAGAAGAAATATTAGGTTAACTCTGGAAAATATATGACGTTGCAGCAATATTAGTCACATTATATTGGTTGCATATAAGAAGAGGAGACATACAGCAGGGCCAGAAGGTCCAGGAGCACCAGTGTCACCATCTTTACCAGGGGCACCCTGTGAAAAACATCATCACCCAAAACAATTAGAAACTGATTTTATGCTTTTATTGCATTTTATTCTGATGGAAAATACATTTTATATGGAAGAGCTTGATTTGTTTAGTTTCAAAATTATAAAAATACTTACAACAGGGCCAGCAGCACCACCGGGACCTCTCTCACCAGGCTTACCACTCTCACCCTGTCAAAAAGAATAAAGTCCACATTTACTTCTGCCATTTATGAAATTTGTATCACTGTTTCTCTTAAATTAGACTACTATGGCCTGAAAATATACTCTGGACAGGGAAGTAGAAATGACTTAATTCTGTTCGCCCTGTTTCTACAACTACATCAATATTAACAATCTTTTTTTTGAGTTTCAGAACAAAATGAGAGGGTGTTAACTCACAGCGGCTCCCTTGGGTCCAGGGAATCCCATAACTCCAGGCTGTCCTCTGGCTCCACCAGGGCCAGGAGGTCCAGGGCGTCCATCTTGTCCTGAGATACCCTATACATCACCAGAAGAGAGAAGAGTACCAAAAAATGAGTCGTTTATCACATTAAATGTTTCAGTTTAACATACTATAATGTGCTCTATCTGTGAGACACAACTTACAGCAGGTCCAACTTTGCCATCAGGGCCGGGGCTTCCGGGGCTACCAGTCACACCCTACGCAGGAAAGGCCATGCATGCAAAGAGTCAGTGAGCATGAACACAGACAGCGGATTAAAGTCATATCAACACAAACATCCAAAAGGGTTGCAGAACTCACCTTGGATCCAGGTGCGCCAGGAGCGCCAGGGCTTCCAGACTCACCGGTGGCTCCTTGAGGTCCAGCTGGGCCAGGGGCACCACGCTCACCAGGGCCTCCCTGTCACACAAGTGAAGCAAACTCAGAAGAAACCTCCACAAGCTGTGATAGTGGCCAATGTCACATTAT
>JAQFJB010000014.1:5602827-5614250 GCA_029874875.1 Naso minor
CTTCCAAAAAACAAGTACATTTTAAAAATAATTTAAAATTGCATATTTAACCCATTCATGTGTAAATTCTGGTATTATTCCTTTTTTAATAGTCTTTCTGTTATTTCTCTAAAATAATATTATGACTGTTAGGCTGTTGTATTGATGGTCATGTTTGCATAAGCCTAAAAGTGCATGTGCACGGTTATGCACAATGTTATATGCTCCTTCCAGGGTTGATGGAGGTCCTCAGTCTCCAGCACCACTATTTTGGGTGTTGCATGCTAAAAAGTCTGGGAACCCCTGGTCTACTCTATAGGAGGGAACAAAGAAGCCAGAGGACAGAGGAAATAAAAAGATCCAGAGTTTTTGTGTCACATACGATTGTGGGAGTTTTGTTCTTGATTGACCCTAAGAGACCAAAAGTCAATTTACTGTCAAAAATGGACAGAAACTGTTTTCTTGTTACTCACCTAAACACATGTTTCATCTCTGATAGATGTTTTAAACACAGGTACAGAAATCCTGCGACAGTTTTTACAAACACTGCTCTCTTTTTCTCCTCCGCACTATCCCCTGCCTGATTTCTTTTCCAGTCACATCTAAGTCGTGTTTAATGGCTGAGCCCTGAAGGTGTCCAAGAATGATAAAACCAGATGTTTTTGGATGCTGCTGCTGCAACCTGAGCGAACATTGTCTCTGCGGCAGCCAGCTGTGTGATCGGTATTCACTCAAACAAGTATCTCGCTGGAAAATCTTCCTCAGTGAAGACCGATGTGTAATATTCTGTGTGCTGTTCACAGATTCTTGAACTCACCTTTTCGTCACGTCTTTTGAACTTGTCCCATCGGTTATCTTTATCATTAAAATGTATTTGGAAACCTCTGCTGTTGTAACGCTACATCAAAGACCTGCTTCTGTTTGTATGAAGGAAAAAAACGACACTTTTACACGAGTGTTTATGAGAGTAAGTTGAGATTCATATGCAAAGGCCCTCACAGTAGCAAGTCTATGTTAAAAAGCGGCTGTTTTGCTGCGCTCATTATTTACTAACTGAGAAGATCAAGGCCTCTTTATTTGAGGAGTTTAAGCACCCCTGGGTGTTTTACAATCGCTCTAGGTGCCTCTGTTGCTTAATTGGGAACTAGAATGCAGTTTGGGGCCCTTGCAAAATGTACAGTAGGGGGCTGGGGTCTCAAAGGTCCCATTGTGGGCTAAATAAGACTGCAGTGCAATATTAATGCTAGTGGAAAATTAATATGGATAAGCATTAGCTCTCTGTGGTGTAGCTATTGATAATTTAAAGCTATGATACTTTATGCTAACGTGCCATCTTCTCTGGAAAAACACGAATTTGGTAGAACGTATCATGAGAAGAATGTGATTATTTTAGCTTCCCACGAACATTTTCAGACGTTTACGTTCTGCTGGAAGGGGTAAATAGATAGAAGTATTCGCACACTGTTATAGATGCTCCCAAAATAATTTATTATCACATTTCGTCCCCAACAAGGTCTTTGTCAGGTATTAAAAAGTGTGTGGATACATCTATTTGTCCTCTTGCATTTTTTCATCCTGCACCTGTTGAATCTCATTTTTAGATGTGCGTGCACGCTCCTCTATTGTTTCCACATTCTGCTGTATAACAACAGCTTAATGGAATTTGAAGAAATATCACATTTCCATTAACATTTCCACCATTTGCTGACACAGCATCATCCCATTGCACCTCTTTTTTCTGTCTTGCTAATTAATGGCACTAGAGTGGAGAATTTGCTCCGTGCTTATCTCAAGCCGCCTTGCCTTTAACATTCTCATAATCGTAGGGGATGGAAACATTTCAAGATGTCCTTCTGGGAAATTTGGATGGTTATTTTTACTGTTTTCTGTTATTGAATGTTTTTTTCAATTAAAGGAGAACTTCAATAATTTTCTTCCTGGGCCCCGTTTCCTTGAGGGTGTTAATGCGCGATAAATGAGAACAACATTTTTAGAAGTCTGTCCAGTACTGAGGGTACTGGCGGACTCAGAATGTTTGACGGGCAGGGGTGAAAAAAGTAAAAAAGGGCACTTGTTGGGTGCGGTGGGGCACCAGTGTGCAAAAAATCATTGGGCACTTTACCATGATGGCCCCTCCTTACCCCCTTCTGAGTCCGCCAGTGACTGAGGAAGTTAGTCTTGTCCTTCACTCGTTCTGGGCTGTGTGTAATCAAATCTCGTTCTGCAGTCTTGTTCTCACGGGATCTTTCATGGTGCAGAGCGAGACTTAAGAGTGACATTTGGTTACACACAGCCCACAGTAAGCGCAGAGTCAGAGAAATGTTTTGCATGCTGTTGACAGAGACTTACACTATCGATCTGAGCCGGTCAGTGGCCAAAACAACATTTTTAGGACAAACTTTGACAGTGCGCATTTGCCCCCAAGAATTCCATTTTAGCTTCTCGGCAGTTGGCTGCGTCGACCTCCCTCAGTACTGGACCAAACATTCACACAAGATGGAGCCCAGGTTAAAAAAATACAAAAGTTCGCCTTTAATGGAAAAATATAGTAAAAAAAATAATTTTGTTGTTGCAGCCTGAAATTGAATAAAACTTACGAGCTAACTTGACAACCATATTAGGGATTTGTTTTCTAAAGAAGCAGGAGTCCAACTCAGTCAATATAAACTGACGAGCATTAAATCTAAGAAGCATGAAGTTTAGGGTCTTTAGTACTTGAACCAAAAGTGCTTATTGCTGCCACTGGGCTTTTACTTCTTGTTCAGCAGATTAAGCTAAGCCAGGATCAGGCTCCCCAGTGACAGGGCTCCATTAAACAGCCTCCTACCCCTTGGCTAATGGTTAGCATACGGCAGCTAGAGGGGTTAGGGTATCAGAGATGGGGTGGGAGGTTTTACACAGCTTCAAACAGGAGGCGATGCTGTGTTGTTTTTAAGCAAATGGATGTGTAAACTGTGACCCCCTGCCTGTTGCTGTTCCATATGTGCAACACAGAGAGTTGGCAATTAAGCTTTATGAGATGCTGACATGACGGCTACTACTACAGGTATATTGTGTGGCTACTTATTTACAATGTTAGACAGCTTTGGACAGGCCAGATATAAGCATGTGAAGTTTAAACGCCTTCTGCCGGTAATCAGGAGAAACACAATTTTATGTGACGCTGGCAGCTGCTCACATTTGGGGGAGGGGAGTCCTGATCCGACTGGACACACCTTAAAGGCCAGATGCACTCTACAAGAATTCAACCAGATTTATCCTCGCTCAGGCCGGCCCACATGAAAGTGCACAATCTGGGTTTAGCTTCCACGTCACAGCTCTGATGGAGCAGCCTGGTAACAAAGTGTTAACTGCAACAGGAAGTTTGGAATAGATCTGATGTAAATTTTGTGACTTTTATGCTAAATTTGGTCTGTTTGGAAAAGAGTGACTATTTTTTGAGCTTTGAAATATAAAAAAGTAAGTCAGAAACCGATTTGAGTTGATTCCAAAGGGAATTATTAACCTTTACTCAAAGTTTTCTCGATGAATACAAAGAAACTTGAGACATGTTGTAGCCTGCATCATGGCATAGCCTCAGCTGAGGCACAGACTTTATGATTGTCCCTTCTGAGGAAATACCATGGACGATCTACAGAAAAGAAGAGAGCAGACACTCTATAGCCAAAAGTAATAGGGATGGTAAGAAGGAACAGCAGCCTTGAGGTCTCCACGTCACATGTTTAATAAGCACTAGTAGATGGTTTGGGCTGAGTTGGAAGTGGGCGGGAGTAACAGATGCTCAGCTTCTGATTGGCTCCAGCCAGTTGCCCATATTTAGATTAGTGTCATGTCCCTCCCTGGATTGTGTTCAGCTGCGCTTTGGAATGAAAGGCAAGATGTCTGGCTGCTCTCGCTCTCTCTTTCTCCACATCACATCATGGAAACTCACCGAGAGCTCGTTCACTGGCTCTAAAACGCACCTTGCTCTGTCATTTATTAGCTGTCTCGTCCTCTGGACAGATTTACATGTAGGAGAAAGTGAAGCCCATGGAAGCCTTTTCTTTTTCCTGGCTCATGTTGGTGCTGTAGATGGAAATCAAATCATTTACTGATAACCGTATAAATATCTGTTTTTCCTCGTAGCCCCAGAGAATTTCATTACATGAAGACATGAGAGTGATATTGGGCCTTGATAAACCAGGACATTAGCTCGCTTCTTAATTGATACAAATTTGTTAAAATTAAATAAAACACAACGGACAGATAGAACCTGCATGTGGATGTCTGCTGTTTCCTGGCCACCACTAACCATGTGTTTAACCTGGCATTTTGGGTTTTTGTGTTAGCTTCCCAAATTAGATTTTTTTTTTTCTGTCTGTTCTGTCCACGTTTGCAAGCAAAAGATTTAAAAAAAAAGAAAAGAGGTGCTCGTCTTTGCCTGACATGAAGCATCAACTCTTCATTTCCCAGGCCTGCCACATCAACAAAGGGAGTATACTTGGCTGAGATGCAAAGAGGAGGAACGAAAACAGTGTCGAGACAAAAAAAATGTCAGAATCGACCACAGAGGGTGAAAAAAGGGAGGGAGGAGGAGTCCACTCTGGCAAAATTTAGTTTGTATTGTGATGGTGGATGAGTATATGCGCTTTCAGCTGCCCTCTGACACCATTAACCTCCACTTAGTCTCAGTTTCTATTATTATTAATGTTGCTTCTGTCACTGCAGCACACTATGGATGCAGATCTTCAGTCAAATACACTTATATAAAAAAAAAAATTTGAACACTTGCATGGACACAAGGAATAAGAATCAAAAAGGAAGAGATGAGAGCATATTTTTATGTATGAAAAATGTTCTCTGCATGTCGACTGCAGTGTTTTTGGATGAAGTGAGGTCGAGTGAATCATCTTTGCAGAGCACCGAATGTCTGAGTTCATTCAGAACAGATGGTCTTAGTTAAAGCACAGTGTCTCGTTCAGGAAAGAATTTCAACATGCAACAACAGAATATAATCTGCAGATTATAAAAATATTTAATCACAGGATCTGATGTCACTATTGTGTGTCCTGTTGAAATAAAGCGAGTAGTCACATACGGTACAGTGGACACCTGGCATGGGTGCATATGTCATCATTGGAATATCAGATGGGCACCTCCTGAATTCAGAATCGCTTCAGCATGTCAGTCAGTCACAGAGGTAAGACTTTTCATTAAGTTTAATGGTTATACTTAACCCGATAATGACGGTGGCCACCCACACTTAAGACAGGATCCACAGCTTCCTGCCCCTTCAAAACCTCCAACTCTAATGACTGCACTTAAGCTGCAGAGCCACCTGGGTTACTGTTGGACTCATTTAAAACTTCCTTTTTTAAGTTTTATTTTGTGGAGTATTTTTTGCTTTTTTGATAGAGAAAAGTGATCACAAAATGGAAAGAGAGAGGGGTGCGACATGCAACAAAGGTCACTGCTTACATTCAGGTGTCCTGGTGGCCTTTCAGCTAGGGCTGAAAGTAAGTAAAACGACACAAGACAAAGTAATAATTTTAAATATATTGTTTTATTTCAAAAAGACATGAATTTTACTGTTGGGAATGAAGTGCCTCAAACAAAATAAACCCTTTTTAAATAAAGGTTTGATCAAACAAAGATAAATCCCCCAATTAGGAATTAATAAAGTGCCAGCCAAAATTTTACCAAACTTCACTTAGGAAGAATAAGAGCCCATAGCTGAGAGAGAGCCATAGGCTACCGTATTTACCCGTGTTAAAGGGAAAAGCGATTTTTACGATTTTTATTTTTTAGCATTGTCCAAACAAATTAATTTGAATCTCGATTTAAAATCAATTTATTGCTCAGCCGTACATTCCGTCATCAATGTGCTCAGAAACCTCTCTGAATCTATATTTTCTCCAAAACCTGAAAACACAGATTCACAATGAAAGACTCTACCCTATGTCATCTTGGGGGGAAAAATGAGAAAGGTCCGTGATGACAAGGAGTGCAAATTCTCACAGCTTGTGATCTTTGCTTCAGAGATCATAGATATTAACTTCAGAGATCATGGAGGATGTGAACCTTCAGCACTGGACTCCTCTCAATCCACTGACTCTCCCTCAGCATGTCGGGACACTCAGCAGTCTGCATTCCTCCTTGGAACAGTTTTCCTGGAGCTCAGCCGCTGTAGACGACACTGAATGATGCCTGCTTTCCCAAACATCTGCAACAGTAATGTAGTGATTGTAGTGTTTAATGTAATTTGTTAAGAACAAACATTAAGTAGTTAAATTTGATTGTTTATGCCTCAGCTCTATTTTTTGTATGCCACATCTTCACTCTCCACCTCTTCCTTTCTCTCTCTCTCTCTCTCTCTCTCTCTCTCTCCTTTTATTTTGGTCCTGTCTCTACCTGTCTCGCGCATTGCTGAAGTTCTTCATTTTCACGTCACCCCCTGGCTTGCTTCTCCTTAAACATTTCTAAGGAGCGGGAGGGTGAGAAGCACCCAGTTAAAAGAGTAGCCACCCCAGGGCGTCCTTCCTGAGAGTTCACAGGGTGGGAGTGCAGACCTTGTGTCAGACTCCACCTTCTCCCACCCACCAAACCCAGCCCCGTCACACCCAGCCTGTCCCTGCATCTGAATGCACTCATGACACAAATACAGCACCATGAAATCATGCATTTTGGCTTTGCAGTCGATTAATGGAAGTTGTTTTTATTGATGCATGTAGATGCAGCATTGGCTCATGGGACTGTCAGTCCTTGGTTGATGTATTTTTGTGTCATGCACAAAAGTTTTTACTGTCTCCTTCTCAACAGAAAAATTTAAGAAAAGATTATAGCCCTGAACTTCCCCTCCCACTTCTAACTTGGGTTGCATTTGCTCCAAATTTTCCAAACTTTTTTGCCCCGTATTCATGAAATCTGATATCTTAGCCTGAAGGAAGGTTCTTTTTTCTCCATTTTCATTCCCAAATGTTTCACAAAACACAGGTAATATTCTCCAAGTAAGTGAAAGCCAGGTAAAAGAGAAGGACGATGATAGGAACAGAGAATAACTTGGATAAATGAGGGAAAGGAGAACATCTTTTTGTTCTGCCCCCGCACATGAGTCCAATTCTTAAAGCATCTGGAATCACTTACCGCTGCTCTGCTGGCTGCGTTTAGCTCAGCTTTGCTCGGACTGCAGCCTCAGAAACAAAACCTTAAGAAGGGAAAAAGGAAAACTGTAAGCAGTCAGTATGACTAAAAACACTTTTTTGAGTTAGCTTTAAGAAAGCTATTCATTAGTTTTTGGGTGTCAGGTTTCTAGCACCCTATCACATCTGCACTCTGACTTATAGAAACCTAAATACTTACAGTTACTCAGGAAATACTCGAGTAATCCCACCATCAACTCTAATCTGATTACTGTGACAGCCAGTACTTTTAACATCACACGCAAACATTAATGCATACTAGCGTTCTTCACTAACATCGGTATTGTTTGTTTTTGTTGCATTAATGCTCTGGTTTTAGACAACAGACACATTTTAGGTTTTGGCTCGTAGGTGAGTCTGTGTTTCCCAAGAGCAGATTTAAGACAGAGAAGAGCACCAAATAGAACAATTCAGCGGACCTTTGTTTGAAAACCAGTCAGTAATCTCAAAAAATTATAACCAAGATTTTGTTTAACTGTTTTCATTCTTGTTCACGGTTTGTGGGTGTATAGCTTTCTGTGTGTCAGTTTAAAATCTCTGTGTTTTATAGTATAACAGACATGAAGTATTTGGTCTGATAGGGGCAGAAAATTCACTTATGAAGATACAAGTAACTATGTACACATCATTTTTAGGCAGCCTACATGTACTTTACTCCACTACATTTCTGAGGTAAATCTTGTACATTTGTCTCTGTATGTATAAACTCATAAAGAAGAAACCATTGCTGTAGATTAAATAACCCAAAATTAGCTAGAATCTGCCCCATTGGAGAAAACTATGATATGAAAGTGCTGCTTATTGCATTCATACATTTATACTTTACATTTACCCTACAGTTATAATCACTGATGTTACCTTTTGAATACAAGATGTGTGATTGAAATGAAACTAAAAAGATTTTTCCCGATCTTTCAACGTCTTCGTCAGTTCATGGAGTTTGATTATTAAGGTTGTTATAGCTGTTTCGTCAAAAATACCATTTGTCAAGTTCAAGAGTAAATTGACACTCGCGTCAGCATTCCAGCCTCACCACTAATTCATGACTCAGTGATAAACTCCTGTCACACCTTTTCGAAACTGAGGATGCGAGGATGAATGTCATTCCGTGTGTTGTTTATCTATATAATTGTGTGTGTGCGTGTCTGTCTGTCTGTCTATACGTGTGTGTAAAAAGAGAAAGTGATTCCTGCACTCAGTCTGCGGCTCTGCTACAAGCCATAACAAGTAAGCTCCCTCTTTTATATGACCTGCAGCTATATTCCAACCACACACACCTCCACTAGTTATACTGTCTAAAAGGCAACAAGTCACAGTTCTCGGATAATTTGGCAAATAAATTGAGAACATTTTTAGCTGTTTTTTTGCCTGACTGTACATAGAGTAGCTTCATGGTCACCTCATATGATTCAGCAAAAATATACTTTTCATCCCTGAGACAGACATAACTCAGTCGAAACGGTCTGTGCAAAAATGACATTCCCAGTCCAGGAATATTTAAAAAACAGGCCAGTCAATCCAGAAAGTGTATAAAAATTAATATGCTAAAAATGCACACAATTGGCAGCTTTCTTTGTCTAAGACACTCTGTGACCAGGAGGCCAAAGATGGAGTCTGTCATTGTGGTCCCAGTGATGTCTTTGTCTGTGGTGCAGCATTTTCACTGGAGAAGTTTAATCACACTCACTCTGCCGGCAGACCAAACATTTTAGTTCAGAGAGGATGAATCATGAGCATCGTGTCAGCATTGAAAAGCTCCAGTGCTTTGTCTTTTGTCTTTTCTTATCTAATGTTCCATCTGAAGTAAAGAAAGGAGCGCTGAAGACAGCTGGATCAGAATTTTTATGAGGATTTAAAAGTTGTATTTCCCCCTGCAACAAATAGACTAATGAGTCCAAAACTGTCCCTGATATTTTCCATCTGGAGCTCTTCAGTTGCTGTCTGAACTGAGAGGTCATCCTGCCATCATGGCCTCAGTGCTGGAGTAAAACCGTGTAGGTACGACCCCTCTGGGATCTTCATGCTGTGAGGCCTCGTCCTCAGACCTGAGGCCAGTGAGCAGAGGCTAGAGAAAACAGCCTCACCCGATGGGAGAGAAGCTTTTTCTTGAGATTTCACAGGAGATCATCACAAAGGAATTAGTTTCAGTCAGCTGGGGACCAGAGCTGAGACATAACAAAGGCATCCCAAACAGTGCCCTGTGTTTGTTTTCTTAAGCTCAGAGGAAATAGTCTTGACAGATTTGATCACAGCACCACTGATTGCAGTTCGTCCTTCAGTAACAAAGCCTAATATTCACAGAATAATCTGTAGTTGCAGCTCTGGAAACAACACTTTTTGACATCATAAGTGTGTGAAATTACCAAAAAATAAAACCAAATGGCATTAGAATCCTTGAAGGACTTGAGTTTGCCACCCTCTGGCTGAGCTCTGTGCTCTCATATCTGTGCTAAGTAGAAAAGTAAACAGACAGAGTGTGAAGATCAGGACCTGAGCAAGTCACAGCAAACTGTGCAACACTTCGCAAAATGGTGAAAATGTGCACAGTCAAAGCTGTCCAAAAAAAAAAAACTTTGGAGAGAAAAAAATCTAAATAACAGAAAAATGCATTGCAACTTGTTGTTGCAGTGTTACATTTTGATTATGTTAATCTGATGCTAAATATGTTTAAGGCTTCTTCCTTACAGACTTCCAAGATCTTGTTCATTCAACAGAATAAACAAATAGACACATCTTAACTTTGAAACTTCATGTTTCTTTTGATGTAAATTTTCAATATTATGTTTAAAAAACACTGTGGTTTATGTCTGGTGAAGTTTAGGCACAAAAACCACATGGTTAGAGTTCAATAGAGACTGTGTTTAGGCTTAAAATAATGATAATAACTGGTTGGTTTAATGCCGCAAACACTACTAAAAAACAGTCACATCATATTAAAATTACCTGGTTTGGCAGTAAAAACAGAAAGTGATAGCTGTGGTTGGTGCCCATCTTACCAGTTGTTATTTCACCACAGTCATCTCATTGTGCAGGTGAGAAAGTCAGCTCATATAGGCCAACAGTGAACCTGAACTCACTTGCATTTTTGAACCAAACAGTTGTAGGAACTTTTTGAGAGGAGCTGTCCACTGGAGAGTTTCTGGGGAGCTAAATACCTTTATAAGGGCTTTTTCTGTTGGCATTCACGCTGCCAACAGAAAAGCTACGTAGACCAGCCAGCATTTGGCATACTAACATGACTTCTACGTGACATTGTAAGTTTTGCACAATTACAACAACAATAAATAAAGGTCACTGCATTAGTGCTCCACACTTTTGTCTAAAATGTGGTGTTAATGTATCATGAATCTTGTGCTGAATGCCATCAGATCTCTTAAGACAAAATGATGACGGTCTCGCTAAGAGCTCTGGTTTGGGGTTTTTTGTGGTCTCGTTTACGTGGCTGTAGGTGTTTTAAAAAGCGCCGGTTCCTGAGTTCGACCAATCAATGTACGCTTTGTCACTACAGTTCCTTGCGCTGAGAAAGTACCTACTCTGGAGTTGGAGCTAAAAAAGTTCCTCAAGGCATAGTTCTAAGAGCTATAATAGTTCACGGTGTCTACAGTGCTGATGCGATGAAATTGGAATTTCTTAGAACTACGAAATGGTTCCTGTGGACCAAAAACGCCTTGCGTAGAGACGTTGATGTGATTTGTATGAAACAAATTCTGAGATTTGCAAACACATTTGTTTTATTCTCATGCTTGGGTTGAAGGTTTTTTACCTGCTTCTGTTAGTTTTCTTCTTCGCTAAGGGACTTCAGACTTTCTGCCTTTGCTGCTTTGTTATGTTATGTATGTTGTTATGTTATGTTATAAAGTTTGTTAAAATGTAAGATACATTCATCTGATATTTTATATGTACAATATCGGCCAATATATCGAAACTGAGTATCGTAGTTTTCTTGTTCTCTAATATAAGTATCAGCATTGGCCCCAAAGGTCATACATTGGTTGGGCCCTATGGGCATGAAATGATTTTTGTCACTGTCCTAAAAGCATTAAAATCAATGTGGCTTTTGACTTCTTCTACCGATCAGAGCCTTGATTTGGATGAGAAGACCCGCCACATAAACTCACAGTACACTGTCTGTATCCAAACCATGTGTCAAGGAGTCGGCTGGAGTCACACCCACAGAAGAGCCCCCTCTAGTGCACACTGCCTCCAGCATTCAGGCTCATCCCAGGTTCACAAGCTGGTTCGCCATGTAAACACAGAGCTGTGATG